>JAODAL010008626.1:0-116380 GCA_025379985.1 Phyllomedusa bahiana | reverse complement strand
GGGTTTTGAAAGACTTTTTTTTGCGGCATTTTTTTAAAATTTTGGGGGGGTCACGGTTTGGGCCATGTTTGGGGCCCCAGACAGTATATCATGCCCATGAAACTAAAATGGGGGTTGAAAACTCCTTTTTCCGCCCACTTTTTAAATGTGGGGTCATGCGGGTTTTGGGGCTCTGCTGTGGCCCAGGACAGGTAAAAGTCAATGTCCAGTTCAACTAAAATGATGGTTGGAAGACTCCTGTTTGCGGCATTTTTTAAATGGGGGGGTCAGGGCAGGTTTGGGGCTCATGCTGTGGCCCAGGACAGGAAATAGTCAATGTCCAGTGAAACAAAATGGTGGTTGAAAGACTCCTTTTTTCCAGTCACTTTTTAAATGTGGGGGTCATGCGGGTTTTGGGGGCTCAATGCTGTGGCCCAGGACCAGGTAATAGTCCCCCAATGTCCAGGGGAAACTAAAATGGTGGTTGAAAGACTTTCCTTTTCCGGCACTTTTTAAATGTGGGGTCATGCAGGTTTGGGGCTCATGCTGTGGCCCAGACAGGTATAGTCAATGTCCAGTGAAAACTAAAATGGTTTTTGAAAGACTCCTTTTTCCAGCACTTTTTAAATGTGGGGGTCATGCAGGTTGGGGCTCATGCTTGCGTTCCAGGACAGGGATATTCAATGTCCAGTTCAAGTAACATGATGGTTCAAATCATACTGCCTTCTGTCACTTTTTTAATTTGTGGGTGATGCGGGTTTTAAAGGGTCAGCTGTGGAAACAAGACAGGGATAGTAAATGGTCTGTGACTTTTTTTTCTGTGACTTTTATAACCTAAGTGTGTTGCCTAAGATGTAGGACGTATCCATTGACTGTTTGGATGTTTAATTTCAGCTTCTCCAGCCATTGTTTGGGGGTAATAATGAAGGTGTTGTTGCTCTCCCATAGACTTTAATGGTAATCGCTCATAACGATGCTCACTATCGAAAAACCTTATTTGATAGCGGCCGATAAACGACTAACGATCGATCTCGATAGCCAATGCAATCGCTCAACACTAGTTGAGAACAAATGATTATTTTCTTGGAAGTAGAAACAGCATAAAACACCAAGACAACAGAAACTGCTCAGAGAAATACTTTAGTTTATTACAGTCCCCTACCAAGTAATTAGCATGGAAATCTTATCAATATCCCTTTTCTGGTGAAACGAAAAAACATCTATATTTGACTGCTGTGAAGTGTAGACTTAATATTCAGATTACATCAGGCACCCATATTAATGCTTCCCCTATGTTTTTCCTGTTAGAGACCATTGCAAGATCTGATAGCACAACAAATTTGGAGCTGTCATCTCCTTGCCCATATGATCGGTATATAGGAATCACTAGGGGAGGAAGTATTAATGACATTAGAGGACAAATGATACCAAATCTGGAAATAAAACCTAATAGAAAAGATAATGTTCATGCCACAATTAGATCAATTCTAACTAAAAGTTTTATATCAAAATACCTCTTCAATTTTAGTTTTTTCGCAAAATATTAGCTATTTGTCAAGGTTTTCAAAAGATGGGCCAATGGCAATTAGCTGACCACTAAACAAGATTTATTTATTAAAAATCTATTTATGCTTACTTAGGTACAAATGTTAAAAACAATTCTCATTTCAATTTTTTTCAAAGTAGAAAAAAGAGACACATTCAAGAATGATGAATAGAGTAAAAAAGGTATAACTTTTATTAACAACACTTACTAACATTTTATGTTTAACTAGGAGCCATCATACCATAATTAGAAGAAACAAATGGAAGAGCAATGGAGACAGGAAAAAGGTAAAAAGTATATACGTGCTCATGTAAGAGTTTCCCTGTGTAGGTCTGCTTTAATAAAAAAGTAAAACATGAAAAAAACAAAACTCTTATAACATAACAATGTGAATACATCAGAACAAACATTTTAAACCACATAAAATGCTGCATTATTGCTCCAATGCATCTTAATTATATATGTGAGAATTATGCTACGTAATAATCCAGAACAATATACTGCTGTACATTTCACATCTAATGCTGGAAAACCACTAAAATTGTAATGAATTTTTATAACACAATATTGCAACATACTACCTATTGTGCCCTTAGCCTGAACTTACAAACTTCTGCACTCCTAGGAAAAAATAGACTGAAAAAGAAAGAAAATCATATAACCCATTCATTTTACAGGTATTATTTCTCTGAAAACCTATTGCTGAAACATTTAATCCATTAAGAGAAAGGGCCCCTGGATGTACAACTGTGATGCATGTTGCTTATTAGAACAGACCCCAAACGACTAAGTTTTCTGAGTAGTTAGAAGCTTGCTAGAAATATCACCTGTAAAATATTGTATGTCAAAAGTTCTTCCGAATTCACAAATAGTGTTTTAAAAGGCTAGTTCAGTATTTCGATTGAAAATAGTTTGAAGTGAACTCAGTTTTACTTTTAAGAGATGGTTTTGACATTTTCCCAAAATATTTTTATGGCATTCATTACATTAGTAATTTGCCCCGTTAGTATAATAAAACACTGTGATGGGTCTCTTGCCAGATTTGCATAAAATATTAAATATTATAAAGGGCATAACAGTGAAAAATAATGATGTTTTTTGCATATTCACAAAAAATTTTCTATAGTGAGAAATCATCCGGCTGTGGCATTCAGAACTAAATTTAACAAAGTACTTTAGAAACTGAGAATGAATACAAAATTCTTTACAAGATATAAATAGTCTTATGAAAGACAAATACAATTTAATGTGGTACCAGGGAATAAAATTCTTCTGCATTAAGAAATCCCTTTCAGAGTACAATAGAATGATAACAAAAAGAGTCCTTATCTGATTATATCACAACACTTTTGTTCATTTATCAAACAGGGAATTCAGGTTAGGAGTTAATTGAAGTGTGTAAATGGTTTGAGCAATTGGCAATGCCATAGCACTCACCCAGCATTAGCCCATGGCCCACTAGTTTGGTTGCAATAGATTGAACAGGGCCTGAGATACATATACAGGTGATTCACATTATTATGAAAACTTCCTACTTTAAGTGTCGGCTGCCTGGGGTTAATGAATGAAATTAACGAAGTCACATGTCATGTAGTTGCTGTTCTGATTAAAGCAGAGATTAATAAGAATTACTAAATAGGAGGATTATTGGCTTTTGTGATAAGGGTGGCACTTAGGGTGGAGTTTGTGATCTGTTCATATGCTAATGTAATACAAATGGCATGAACCACATGCCATTGTTATGTGAGATTAAACATTGGCTATGAAGGTGTACAAAGGCAAACCAACACAGTGCTGCAGCTCACTGCTATAATTAACCAGATGTGTATCTAAAACAACAGTTCAGTGAACCCTACCATGTATGGGGCTCTGAAGTAGACAGATGGTCTCTGCATCATTGCTAACAAAGCTGAAAAAGGAGGCTGGCACCACCAAAATGCTGCGGTTGGGGTCAGTCATAGGTGTGTTTCAGCTCATACTGGTTGACAATATGTAATGTGTAATTTTGTAATTTGAAAATGAAAATAAGGAATATGTGTTTTGTGTGGAATTAAATTACAAAAAATAAGTAAATATTTGCACTATATCTTATACAGCCTACATGTTTTTGTTATTATACAGCTTTACTGGAAGGAGAGAGTCCACTGTTTAAAAGTTGGCCGCTATACATCATAAGAAATAGTTGGTCAATATAGTGTTTATATTCTTTGGGGAAGATCGAATCTTAAAGTAAGACTACATGTCACATAGCCATAAATGTCCAACATTATTTGGAAGAAGATGAACAAAACTTCCTAGTATTACCCTAGTCCATTATTTCCCCAGACTTTAACCCATTTGAGCATCTGTGGAACCACCTTGGTTATTGTATTCACTCTATTGATCTTCCTCCACACACCCTCCAGAATCTGTGGGATGCACTGCAGTCCAGATACCCTTGACAACCTACCTGGACCTTATTGAGTCACTTGTAGCCCAGCTAGCTGCGGTTCATGGTGCACATGGGGGTTACTCCATATATATAAGCTTGACTGTAACAGTTGGCGGTAGTGGATCCGCTGGGCCACCACAAGCGATGGTGAAAGCCCACGCCAGGGAGCGGAGTCTAAGTAGAACCTGGTTTTCACTGCAAAGTGGGGTGGACTTGCTGCGGCGGGAAACTACCAGGTCGCTTCCACTGGCGGGACATGCTTGCGGGTAGCCAAGGGTCAGCGTGGTACAGAATCGTGATACGTAGTCATTTTTGAGGACAGGCAGAAGTTCAGGACACGCGGCAGAGGTTCGTGGTCGAGGGACGGAAGCAAGGCGGTACGATACATGGAAGAGACAATCACGGCACAACGAATGCTTTCTTGATAGGCTATAAGGCACTAAAGATCCGGCAGGGTACTGCTGGAGGAGCTGCCATTATATAGGATCAGCGGCCGGCAACCACCAATTACGGGCGCGCTGGCCCTTTAAATTTGAGGAAGCCGACACGCGCGCGCCCTAGAGAGCGGGGATGCGCGCCGGCGGGCACAGGCAAGCAGCGAGTCAGGAGCGCGGTCAAGTGAGTACCCGTGCCCCGGGAAGCAAGTGCGCCCACGGGCCGGTGTACGGACCACGGGACCACTCGCCCCCGGCACCGGGAACCGGCAGGGGAACAGACGCGCCCGCAGCCTGACCCGTGGTCTGTCCGTGACAGTGCCCCCCTTCCCTTTGGCCTCCCCCTCTTCCCATCCCAGAGGAACCTACGTACAAGTTCCTGGTCCATAATGTTGTCCTCCGGCTCCCATGACCTTTCCTCGCGCCCGAACCCCTTCCAATCGATGAGAAAATACCATTTCCCTTTGGACACTCATATCCAGGATCTCCTTTACCAGAAAAATGTTAGTGGCATCCGCCACAGGAGATGGAGGGACTGCCCTCCGAGAAAAACGGTTCAGGACCAGAGGTTTGAAAGGAGTTCTGATGCGCATGGAAGGCGGGAGCCGGAGTTTATAGGCCACCGGGTTTATGCGTTTAAGCACTTCGAATGGTCCCACGTAGCGGGGTCCCAATTTATAACTAGGAATCTTAAGGCGGACATACTTGGCTGATAACCACACCTTATCACCTGGGGAAAAAACTGGGGGAGGGCTCCTTCTCTTATCTGCCTGTGCCTTCATGCGCGCCGAAGCACGAAGCAGCGACTGGCGGGTAAGAGCCCAGATGGCCTTCATGTCTTGGACCAACGTATCCGCTGCTGGGACCTCAGACTGGGCTGCTAGTGGAAGAGGTGGGCGGGGGTGCAGGCCGTAAACAATGTAGAAGGGAGAGGCACCCGCGGATTCAGAATCTAGGGAATTATAAGAAAATTCCGCCCACGGAAGCAAGTTGGACCAGTCATTCTGATGCACCGAGACAAAATGACGCAAGTAATCCCCAGGACCTGGTTGACCCTCTCCACCTGGCAATTCGTCTGGGGGTGGTAAGCCGAGGAGAAATCGAGCTTCACCTGCAGTTGTGAACAAAGGGTCCGCCAGAACTTAGAAACAAACTGTACCCCTCGATCCGAGACGATTTGCAGGGGCAACCCGTGCAAATGAAAAATTTGGTAAAAAAACAAGTTGGCCAGGCGTGGAGCAGAGGGTAAACCCGGCAACGGGACAAAAAACGATCTGTGACCACCCAAATCACGGTGTTGCCAGAAGAGGATGGGAGATCGGTTATAAAATCCATCGCCACGTGCATCCAGGGACTGGTGGGGATGGGCAGGGGACATAGGAGCCCAACCGGTTTGTGATGAGGCGTTTTTTTCACGCGTACAGGCCTCAACAAATTCCTTAACATCCTTAGCGAGGTCCGGCCACCAATAGAACCATGAGATAGGAAGGCAAGTTTTACGAGCCTCAGGATGTCCGGCCACCAAAGAGCAGTGTCCCCACTTCAAGATTCTTTTTCGGAGTGCTGGGCTCACGTAAGTTTTCCCTGGCGGGACATTCCGGAGGTCGACAGGGGCTGCAGAGACAAGGCGCTCAGGGGGTATTATGTGTTCGGGGACCACTTCTTCCCTGACCACGTCGGAGGCAAGTGACAGGGTGTCTGCCTTAAGATTCTTTTCCGCGGGACGGAAGTGGATCTGGAAATTAAATCGGGAAAAGAAGAGCGAACACCTAGCTTGGCGCGGATTGAGTCGCTGTGCCTTCTGGAGGTACTGGAGGTTCTTGTGATCCGAATAGATACTGATGGGATGCCGAGCTCCTTCCAGCAAATAGCGCCATTCCTCCAGAGCCAGTTTGATGGCTAATAACTAGAGATGGGCGAATTGATTCTAACGAAGTGGAATTCGTTAAGAATTTAAGGAAAACTTCGGTTCTGAACGAAGTCGAAGTTTGGGGTACTTCGGGTGAACGAAATGTGCTTTTTATTGATAAAATGGCTGCGAGCACATGGCGTTACATGGGGCAAAGAACTCTGGGAGGAAGAAGGGCATAGCCTGCATGACATGTGCAGAGAAGAAGCCAGAGACCGGCGGGATTCTGAGACATCACCGCACTATATAAGTCCGGGCGCGACGCTGGGAGCTCATACCGCTCTCATTGTACTGATCAGGGAAGGTGCTGCCGCGGCTGATTGTTACTGAAGAACTGATTTTTATACAGCGTTTTTTGTGGGGTGTCTCAGCTTGTCTCAGAGACTGCTTCTCTTAACGTTCTATTTCTAATTTTTTTGGGTATTGGATCTGAAATCCAGTGTGCGTCCACTGCAGCTGCATATACATTTAAATCCTATCTGCTCACAGCACATTGAATATCCAAGGGGGATCTAAGCCAGTTCCTGTTGTATTCATTTAAAGAAACAGCGTTTTTACAATACAAATACCACTTCATTTTTGGCTGCTCAATTCTTTGGCGCAATTTACATCCAGGGGTTAATTAAGCGTTGTTTTTCTGCTGTTGTGGTGACTCCAAGAAACCGTCATTTTCACCGCCAAAATATATACATTTTTCCTGTAGCCTAATTCACAAGCAAAGGTTAATTACAATTTTATCTCTTGTTGTGTGGCGTAAAAAAACACCGCATTGTAACACGCTACAAAGCTAGTAGTTTGTGGTGGCTCAATTCTTTGGCGCAATTTACATCCGGGGGTTAATTAAGCGTTGTTATTCAGCTGTGGTGACCCCAAGAAACCCCATTTTCACCCCCCAAAATTATACATTTTTCCTGTACAAAATTCAAAGCAAAGGTTAACTAAAATTTTATCTTTTGTTTTTGTGGCGTAAAAAAAAACCCATTGAACAGCTACAAAGTGTATTTTTGGGGTGGCTAATTCTTTGGCGCAATTTACTCCAAGGGTTAAAAAAGTTTTTTCTGAAGTTGCACTCAGTAAAAGAAACTTTCTTTTTCACCCCACAGAAAAAATTCTGTAGCATAATTCATACCCAAAGGTTTTTTTTAAGCCTTTACATTCAGAAAAAAACACGAGTTTTTAAAACGGCAAAAAAAAGTCTTTTTTCCTTCCGTTTGTGGAGCGCAATTTATTCCGGGTTCCCCCAAGTTCTTGGGGTTTTCATTTGGGTCAAATCAGGGTGTGTATGGCGGCTGGGTTTGGGACCCATGGACCCCCGAAAAGCGATGATAGCTAAGCCAGCCAGGGAACGGAAATCAAGTACCCCCCTTTTTTCCCGACCCGCCGAAAAGGGGGATGGTTTGCTGCGGGTGAGGCTACCGGTCGTTCCCCCTGCGTGATTTGCTTGCGGTGGCAGCCGAGGTGCAGCGGGGGACAGAATCGAGTCCGAGGTCGTGTAGTGGGAGGCAGAAGGTGGGGCGGCGGCAGGGTTCGTGGTCGTAGACAGGCGGGAAAGGTCGGGGCGGGGCAGGGTTCGGAGTGAAAAAATTTAGCGAGGGGTTGGTACACGGTAAGGCGGGGAGTATGCTTTTGGAACGCTTTTCTCTGGGCGGGGGGGCAACATAGATCCGCAAGGAGTGATTGTGGGAGAAAACTTAAGTAGGGGGAAGCGGGGCAATTAGCCAATAATCAGGGCGCGGGCCCCTTTAAAAACCCCCGGGAAAACGACGCGCGCCGGACACGGGCCCGGGGCCCCTGGGCCGGCAGGGGGGCCGGACGGCACAGGGCGGGGTCAGGTAAGTCAGGCGACGCAGCCCCCCGGCCCCCCCCGGGGGGCCCCCGGCGGCCCCGGGCCCCGGGGGCCCCGGGAGGGGGACCACGGATGCGCCCGCGGCCCCGGGCCGGGGAGGGGCGCAGGCGGGGGACAGTACCCCCCTTAGGCCCCCCCTCTTTTTAGGCTGAAGAAATTTACGGATAAGGTCGGGTTCAGGTTTTGGGATTCGGTTCCGGACCTCTCTTCGGGGCCGAAACCCCCCCAAATCAAAAAGGGGAAAAAATCGCCTACCCTGACGATTTCATGTCAAGATGTCCTTCACTTCAAGACACAGGAGTTTCCCAGCAAGGAGAGGGAGCGCGCTCCTTTGGGAGAATGGGTTTTGGACCAGGGTTAAAGGAGGGAGACGGGGAAAGGCTTTAGGAATCTAAGAAAAGGGGGGGGAGGCAGAGCTTGTGCACACTGGTTTATTGACGGAGCCTCAAAAAAGGCCCGAAATCGTGGACCCTTTTGTAGCTGGGGACCTTGGGGCGTAGTGTCTGGCAGAGAGCCACACCTTATTCCTGGCTGGAACGTGGGCGGGGGAAGTCCTTCTCTTGTCGGCCTGGGTCTTATGGGGTAGAGGCCCGGGTTAAGGAAAAAGTCGGGTCTCCCGCCAAAGGTTTAATGCCCTGTTTGGTTGTCCACAGGGGGGAACCCTCGGAAGTCAACCAAGGGGAGGGGGGGGGTGGGGTGACGACCGTTAGACCCCCAGGAATGGAGAAAAGCCTGTAAAATCAGAGCCCCGAGGGTTTGTAGGAGAATTCCCCCATGGAAGAGCTCGGCCCGTTGCCCTGCGGCCCGGGACGCGAAATGGCGCAGGTATTCCCAATTTTGATTCACCCTCCCCACTTGACCATTCGTTAGGGATGGTAGGCAAAAGAAAAATCCAATTTAACTTTTAAGCGGAACACAGGGCCCCCCAAAATTTGGAGACAAATTGGACACCCCATCAGCAGATTTGCGGGGTAACCATGCAGAAAAAAAAATTGGGGGAAAAAAAAAATGTCCCGCCAGTTGAGGGCCGGGGGGGAAGGGGGGACCCGGGGGAGTGGCACGAAGGGGGAATTTAGGAATCTATCCGGACCCCCGGGAACAAAATTTCCTGAAGGGCGGAAGGTCCGTTGAAGTCCATCCCGATGTGTGTCCATGGGGACTTGGGAGGGAGGGGGACTAAGAGGCCCGAGGGCTTATGGCGTGGAACCTTGTTCGGGCACATGTGTCAAGGCGGGAACAAAGTCTTGGACGTCCTGGGGGGGGGTCGGCCCCCAGTAGCGCCGTGAGATGGGGCGTGGGATTTTTCGTATCCCGGGGTGACCGCCGAAGAGAACTATGCCCCCCTCCAGAATTCCCCGTCTGAGCGCGGAGAACGTAGGTTTTCCCTGGTGGTACCCCCCGAAGGTCCACCGGACCCACGTATCAGCGTTGGGGAAATGATGTGCGGGGCCCACGGTTCTTCTCCAGTGACGTCAGAGGCTCGGGAGGGGCATCAGCCTTGGTTCTTCTGGTGGCGGAAGGTATTGAATTTTAAAGCAAAGAGAAAAAATAGAGCCCCTGGCCGGGGCGGGGATTCAGACGCTGGGCCGTCGGGGTACTGAAGATTCTTGTGGCCCGTAAAGCGTCGAATGGGTGCGGGCCCCCCAGCAAATGTCGCCAAATCCCTCTAGTCCCAATTTGATGGCCAGCAGTTTCATCCCCTATGGTGATTTGCGTTCACGGCGGGGGGGAAGGGTCCTGGAGAAGAAACCGAAGAAACGTCTTGCCTTTGGGCCCCTTCTGAGTCGGACCGCCCTGCTCCCAGGGAAAGAGGCATCCCCCCGGAAAAGGGGCCCTATCCGGATCAGGACAAACCAGGATAGGCGCCGAAGAAAACGCCGTTTTCAGTTGAGGAATGTTTCCTCAGCTGAGGGGGGACCAACACCCGGGTTTGGCTTTTTCCCGGGGGTGAGGGCCACGGGGGGGGCCACCGCGTAGAAAAGGGGGGGGAAAAAAAATGCCCGGTAATAGTTGGCGAACCCCAGGAAGCGTTGAATCGCCCGAAGGGGCCGACGGGGTGGCCACGCGGATGCGGACAGCTTGCGGGTCCTCTGCGACCCGGCGGAGACTATGTACCCCCGGAAAGGAAGGTGGCTGGTGGAACCGAATTTTTCCAGCTTGGCATACAGTCGATTTTTCCCCAGCGTCGCAGGATGGGTACTTGTACCCGATGGGTTGTGCGTCAGGGGAGAAAATGAAAATCGTCCGGTACACTTGCGCAGGTGTACAGCAAGTCTTGAATACGTCATTGACGAAATCCTGGATACGGCTGGGGCGTTGCATAGCCCAAAAGGCTTACGAGATATCGAAAAAGCCGTGGGTGTTGAAGGCTGTTTTCCCCTGTCCCCCCCCCGAAATTTTGACGGGTTATAGGGGACCGCGCAGGTCATTTAGAAAAAAACCCTTTCCACGAAGGCGATCAAAAAGTCCGATTCGGGGTAGAGGGGGGAGGGTTTTTTCACCGTGATCTTTTTTGCCCCCTGTATCTAAAACACGGCGAAGGGGCCCGTTTTTTTTGGACGAAAAAAAAGCCAGCCCCCGGGGGGCGAGGAGGGCTTGCGTTAAAAAATTTAGCCCAAATTTCCTGTTGAAGCCGACATGGCCTGAGTCTCGGGCACAGAAAGAGGGTGACCCGACCCCGTGGGGGACTTGTTCCCGGGAAGGAGGTCTATGGGACGTATATGGACGATTGGTGGTGTTCTCAGCCTGTTTCTCGGAGAACCATCGCCAAAAATTTGGGGGACTCGGCCGGCAGGCCTGGCAACGGCTTGGCAGGCGGGGGGGGGAAGTGGTAGGACGGGGGGTGGTACCCCAAGCATCGGGTTTTGGCATTCCCGGGCCCCCAAAACAGGACTTCGCCCGTTTCCAAACGAGGTAGGGGCGTGACTTTGCAGCCAGGGGGGCCCCAAGGTCGCCGAGGAACACGGGACGGACGTGGAACCTAATTTTCTTTATGTGAGCCCCCCCACGGAGAGTCACCAGCCGGGTTATATGGATGGGATCAGTGAGGAGCTCCCCTGACCCAGGGATAAGCGCGGCTTTCCCCCCGTACTAAGGTTGCAGTCGGGTTACGTGAGGCTAAGAGAAGTTTCCCCGGCAGACCCCGAATCCAGGAAGGCAGAACTCCGGAAAGCAGGACCGATAGAAGTCACCTCACAGGCATCATCAAACGTGGAGAGGATGAAAAACACCTAGGACCGCCTCTCCCACGGACCTAGGGGGGAGCGTTTCCCCGGGGGGCTGAGACGAAGGGGGCAACTTCTGCGGAAGGGGCCCGGGGTGGGCAATAGAGGATTGTTTTCTATACGACGACGGTTCAGTTCTTGCTCTGTTAAATGGGCCCGGTCCATTGCATCGGTTCCACCTCTGCGGTTTGAGGCGGGTGGAAATTGGGAATGCGGAACACAGGGGCCAGGTGAAACCGCGACGAGGCGAGCAGCCCCTTTTCTTGGCGAAGTCCTCCCGCCTCTCAGCGAAATTATATCGATGCGGGTGGCAAGAAGAATTAACTCGTTTAGGGGGACGGGAGGTTCTTGCTGCCAAAGCTCTTTTACCCCGCTGGGGGCGACCCTTTTTGAAGGTAGCCAGAGGGCGGCATTTTTTCCAGGAGCTCCGAAGCCGGGTCGGGAAATTTAACCCCATAGTCACCCCCAGAAGATCGCCCTGGAAGGCTCAAGAGGGCGGTTTCGGCGGAGGAAACACCCCCGGCTCCTCGAAAACGGGCGGAATTCCCGGAGGAAGGTCTGAGGTCCGCGTACAGGGGGTTCCTGTCCCAGAGGGGGGGGTTTTCCCAAACCGAGCCTTCCCGGAAAGTAGACTCACCACAAAAGCCCCCTTTGGACCTCTCCCAGGGAAATGGTCCGCCCCTCAATCCCCGTGATTGAGCCCCGAGTAATGAAACCCCGGCAGAGTTGGGATCCCGGCAAGTGGAGGGTAGAGGGAAACCGAAGTTGGGTCCACGGTAGCCCAAAGGACCGTGATGTAGACGGGCCACGGACGGAGACGGAGGGCTGCGGGTGGGATGCGAGGAGCTGACGCATCTGGCGGAGGCTGGGCCCCCTGTGACCTTGTTGTGCGATTTGTTGCGATTTTGGGCAACAATCGTCGTAAGATCCGCGATGTTGGAGGGCCCTTGGCGGGATCCCTGGCTGGATTTAACGTGGGCTGGGGAGTGGATCCCCGGCCCCGAAGCGAGATAGTAAACCACGCAGGAACGGAATCAAGAGCCCCCGGTTTTCACCCGAGCCCCCGCAAAGGGGATGGACTTGCTGCGGCGTGAAAGGTACCAGGTCGTCCCCCTGAGGACTTGTTGCGGTGGCGCCGAGGTGCAGCGGGTAAGAATCGTAGTTTGAGAGTCGTGTCGTGGGCAGGCAGAAAGGGCAGGGGAGGCGGCAGGGTTCGTGGTCGTGACAGGCAGGAAGGTCGGGGCAGGCGGGGAGAGGTTCGGAGTTTAGAAACGTGCGGGGGTTTTGGTACACGGTAAGGCGAGGGGTATGCTTTTGGAACGTTTCCTTTGGGCAGGGGGCAAATGATCCAGCAAGGAGTGATTGTAGGACGTAACCTTAAATGGGGGAAGCGCCCGGCAATTAGCCAAAAATAGGGCGCTGGCCCTTTAAATCCCCGGGAACGAGCGCGCGCGTGCCTCGGCCGGCAGAGGGCGCGGACGGCACAGGAGCGCGGTCAGGTAAGTCCACGGCCGACGCAGCCCCCGGCTCGTCCCGCGGCCAGCGGCGGCACCCGGCCCCGGTGGGCACCCGGGAGGGGGACCACGGATGCGCCCGCGGCCAGCGGGCCGGGGAGCGGCGCAGGCCGTGACAGTGTATTTATCATATACAGATATCTTCATCAAACAGTGTCTGTACATTTTAGAACAAACAGTATGTCAGACAGAGATGTGGCAGGCTCTTCGCCTGCAAGTGGTAGAGGCACAAATATTCCTGGAGCAGGCCCAGGTCGCAGCACAGCACGGGGACGTCGCAGCAGGGGTCACTCGGTGAGGCCACAACTTGCGCTGTCATCTAGCGGCCGTGTGCTGACTAGCAACACAAGGGTTTTGATTGGTTGACTAGGTCATCCACTTCCTCCCAGATGACATCTGACAACCCAGCCAAGAGTCGGTTGGGAACGTCAGACACAACCCTTAGTTGGCATGGCCCGGGAGCGGGTCAGCGGCCCTCACCTGTCCTCAACCCGCCTCTGTCCCATCCGGTTTCTCAGCCAGAGATCTACTATGTGGTCTGGGCTCAGCGCCACTATATAGCGAGGATTAACAATATGAGGAGGGCAGTCAGCAGCTACTTGGCGAGCGAAGAAATGGGGCCAATATCCCTGCTTCTTGCAGTAGGCGGCAAAGTATAGATGTTGAGAGTGGCATGGGAGTGTCATGTTGTGAGGGGTCAGCCTCTGCATTACCAAGACCGGTGATGAGGACAGCAGTGACGATGAAACACAAATAGATGATGATGTAGCCGACCGCACTTGGGAGCCGGGTGAGGCAAGGGCTTCATCATAGTCAGGAGAAGAGGGCGTCAGCTTGCGCGTCAGGCAGCGGCGCAGCAGCAAGTGGGTCGTGTGGCCGTGAGTCAGCAGGATAGCATCAGTGTGAGGTCGGGAGCCAAGCGGCCACGGGGTAAAAAACCCGCTTCGCAGGTCCAAGAAAGTGGCGGCACAGGGGCTCAGCGAGGCAGCGGCGGCAGTAGTAGTGCGGAGCGTTGGCGGTAAAATCCGATACTCGGCGGTGTGGCAGTTCTTTGCTAAGACACCGGAGGAGCCGAAAATGGGTATATGTAGAATCTGTAAGCGGAAAGTGAAGCGTGGCCAGGGAGCTAACGTTGGCACCACGGCCCTGCGTCAACACATGCAGCGTCACCATCCGGTGGCCTGGGAGAAACGTGGCTCAGATGTTGTGGTCCATCCTGCCGCCGCAGCAACAGCAGCAGCAGCAGCGCCCAGTGGCACGCATGCCATTGCAGCCAGTCAAGGCTCCACCACCTCTGCAGAAGGGAGCTGGTTCTCTTTGACAGTATCTCCCGGTCCAGATGCTCCTGCTCCTTGCTATTCATGGCGCCAGCTGTCGTTCAGCGAGGCGATTGCAAAGAGACAACAGTATGCGTCCAACCATCCTAAGGTGCAGCAGCTGACCGTGCTCCTGTCCTAGTTGTTGGTACTGCAGTCCCTCCCTTTCCAAATGGTGGACTCTGCACCGTTCAGAGAACTAATGGCTTGTGCCGAGCCGAGATGGAGAGTTCCAAGCCGTAATTTATTTTCCAAAAAGGCAGTACCAGCACTTCATAAATATGTAGAACAGAAGGTGGGCCAGTCCTTGAGCTTATTGGTTTGTTCCAAGGTGCATGGCAGCGCGGACGTCTGGAGCTGTAACTACGGTCAGGGCCAGTACATGTCCTTTACGGCCACTGGGTGAATGTGCTTCGGCCCAGGCCACACCAACAACTTGGACAGGAGACGCCGCTTTATCCACCACGTTGTCAAAATGCGGCTCCTGCGCCAATGTCCGCCTCCTCCTCTCCACAACCATCTCAGCCTCCACAAGTACTGCTCCATCATACATGTGTAGGGCACAGCGGTGTCACGCAGTTCTACACCTGGCTTGCCTCGGCGATGGGGAGGAACTGCTCCGCGTCATGCAGCAAGAAATCAATGTGTGGCTTTCTCTGCGCCAACTGCTAATCGGAACCATGGTGACGGACAATGGGAGGAACATGGTGTCCGCGCTGCTGCGAGGAGGGTTGATCCATGCGCCTTGGTTGGTGCTAGTGTTCAATCTGGTTGTGAAAAGGTTCCTGAATCTTCCACCGATCTTCAGAAGATTCTGAAAATGGCCAGAAAACTGTGCATGCACTTCATTCATTCCTACAAAGCCAGGACCACCCTCATCGAGTTGCAGCGGCAGAACAGCCTCCCCCAACACACTCTGACATGCGATGTTTCCACCCGTTGGAATTCCAGCCTGCACATGTTGGACCGACTGTATGAACAGAGAAATGCCGTTAACGATTTTTTGATGATCCAGGCAGACAGGAGTACTCCCCTGTGTAACTTTGATTTCAGCCAGTGGCAGCTCATGCGTGACACCTGCCGTTTGCTGAGGCCATTCGAGGAGGCCACTTTATCTGTCAGTCGCCAGGACTACAGGATGAAGAACGTCATCCCACTGCTTCATGTCCTGGAACAGATGCTGAAAAATCTGTCTGGGCAGGGGACTGGAGACGTGGCGACTACATCTCGCGGCCACATGAGTCCGGTGGGGGTTGAAATGGAGGAGGAGGAGGAGGACATTGGAGCAGAAGCATTGTCTGGTGAAATGAGTGGATTTTCTACCCAGGTGACAGGAGAGGAGGAGCAGGAGCAGCTGGAGGAGGTAGATGGAGATGAGGAAGATGAGGCAGATGACCCGCAAGCACCATGGCAGTATACAGTGGAGATGGAGGCAGGGAGCCCCTCGGAGTCACTTGTGCAGATGGCCCGCAGCATGCTGCTTTGCCTGGCTAGTGACAGCTGAATAGTCAGCATCCGGCAGAGGGATGACTTCTGGCTCTCCACCCTATTGGACCCTCGCTACCGGTCCAAAATGGGAGCCTTTTTCCCAGCTAGTGAGAGGGAGGACAAGCTCAAATACTATAGGGAAATCCTCCGTAATCAGTTGGCCGCTGCCTATGTGCGGCATCGTCCCTCCTCTGATCGGTCTGACCGGGGAGTTCTTCAGCGCTCACGTACTACTGCCGCGGCTGCCGGGGGAAGGTGGGGGGGGTCGGAGCAGTACCAGCTCCATCAGCAGCAACCTAAGTCTGGAGTCTCCGATGAGCAGCTTCCTTCAGCCGCCTAGTGAGGAGGGCAGTCGCCAGCAGCAGCAGCAGGACCTGGAGCAGACCCTGAACCAACAGGTGGTAGCCTACTTGGAAAGTACTCTGCCACCCCACTTAGAAGATCCGCTGGACTACTGGGCAGCCAAACTGGATATGTGGCCGCAACTTGCCGAGTTTGCAGTGGAGAAGCTGTCCTGCCTGGCCAGTAGTGTGGCATCAGAGTGGGTGTTCAATGCGGCGGGGGGCCAACGTTACCCCAAGGAGAACTCGCTTGTCCACGGGAAATGTGGAACGACTGACCTTTGTCAAGATGAATCAGGCGTGGATCGGCCAGGATTTCCACACACCAATGCCTTAGGCGTCAGACTACATCAGCCATGACGCCTCACCCAAACTGTGAGAAATGAGTCTGGGTTCAAACTACTTGCCTCAGCCACTATTCTGATGCCGCCACCCGCCTGATGCCACACATCTGCTGACAGTTTCTCCATCTGCCACCAACCATCTTTACCAGGGACTGGTATTGCCACCCACCTCCACACTCTGTCATTGTGCCACTTTTTGACCTCATGCTGCTGCTGCTGTTGCTGGTGCCGTGACATCCACACTGTGTCATTGTGCCACTCTCTGACCTCATGCTGCTGCTGCTGCCGTGACCTGCACACTGTGTCATTGTGCCACTGTCTGACCTCATGCTGCTGCTGTGGCTGCTGCCGTGACCTACACACTGTGTCATTGTCCCACTCTGTGGCCTACTCCTGTTTTTGCCACCTCCAGAATGTCATTGTGCCACTGCCAGACCTCATGCTGCTGCTGTGGCTGCTGCCGTGACCTCCACACTGTGTCATTGTGCCACTGTCTGACCTCATGCTGCTGCTGTGGCTGCTGCCGTGACCTACACACTGTGTCATTGTGCCACTGTCTGACCTCATGCTGCTGCTGTGGCTGCTGCCGTGACTTCCACACTCTGTCATTGTGCCACTCTGGGGCCCTACCCCTGTTTTGCCCTTCAGAATGTTTTTTTACATCCCTGACCTCATGTGCGCTGTGGCTGCTCCCTTGCCCTCCACCTTGTCATTGTGCCACTGTTGACCTCATGCTGGCTGAGGCTGCTGCGTGACCTCACACATTTCTTTGCCCCACTCTTTGCCTACTCCTGTTTTTGTCACCCCAGAATGCTTTTATCCATGCCTGACCTCATGCTGTGTTGGGGTGCTGCCGGCCCTCCACACGTGTCATTGTCCCACTCGTCCCTTTCCCCTGTTTTTCCCACCTCGAATGTCTTGTGCCAGCCTGACCTCTGTGTGCTGGGCTGCTGGTGACTCCACTCTGTCATTGTGCCACTGTCTGACCTATGCTGCTGCTGTGGTGCTGCCGTGCCTACACACTGTGTCTTTGCCTTGTCTGTCCTCATGCCTGCTGGGGTGCTCTGTCCCTACACACTCTGTATTGTGCCACTGTTTGCCCTCATGCTGTGCGTGGCTGAGTCGTGCCCTACACACTCTGTTTTTGTCCCCACTGTCTACCTCTTTGCTGCTGATGGGTGCTGCCGTGACCCCCCTGGTCATTGTCCCTCTGGGGCCCTATTCTGTTTTTGCCACCTCAGAATGTCATTGTGCCACTGTCTGACCTCTTGCTGCTGTGGCTGCCCCCGTTCCCTCCCACTCTGTCAAAATGTTGCACCTGAGCTCTCAGCTTTTTTTTTTTCCAGCTTTCTCTGGCTGATTTTATCGGGCAACTTTCCCCGCTTCAGTTTTTTGGTCAGTTTTTCCCTCTTAAGTGCCCAGGGAATTTTTTGTGAAGCAATTCTAAGAGCGGCGGCAGCATTGGTTCTTTTCTAAAAAACAACTTTTTATGAAGACCAAAACCCCAAACTCCTCTGCATATTTAAGATGGCACAACGTTCTACAGCACCCTGCAGGCCTTTGCAGCCCGGAATAGCTGTTTTTTAACGTGATTGTCCCAAAATAATTCGGAACAAAGTTATTTTTTGCCCAGAAATTCGGCGAAGTGAACGAAACGAATTTTGGAAAATTGCCCACTTTAATAAATCCCAGTCTCGATAGTGCAGGAATTTTTGAATGAAGCACAAAAGAAAGTTTTGCCCGTGGGCCCCCTTTTCGTGGGGATGTCCCAATCCCAAAGACAAGGGTTACTTCAAACGAAAAGGGGCTTTTCCCGGGGGTTTGGGCCCTGACAGGAAGATGCGAGCAAGGTGGTTTTTAGCTTCCGTGCTTCCTCCGGCCGGAGGGCCAACTTGTGGGTTTTTGCGTTCTTCTTTGTGAGGGCAAACAATAAAAAATACCCCGCATGGAAAAAAAGTGGGGTGAAATTTCTGGTAAAGTTGCAAAAACCCCGAAAACGTTGTATTGTCCGAAAGGCCCAATGGACGAGGCCATTGCAAAAACAGGACAACTTGGGGGGGGTTCATCCGCAAACCCCGATCAGAGATAATGTAGCCCAGGAACGGGGTTTTAGTTTGATGGAAGATCAAAATTTTCAGTTTGGGGTACAAGCGGTTAGCTCGGCGGGCTCAGTACCTGGCGAACGTGGATCGGTGAGTTCCAGATCAGGTGGTATACCAAAAGTCATCCAAGTACACCACGAAAGGGAAAATTTGGATATCCATGAAGACATCATTCACGAACTCCTGGAAGACGGCTGGGGCGTTACACAGGTCGAACGGCATGACCAGGTACTCAAAGTGCCCGTCCCTGGTGTTAAAGGCCGTCTTCCATTCATCGCCCTTACGGATACGGACCAGATTGTAGGCACCCCTCAAGTCTAGCTTGGTGAAGATCTTCGCACCACATAGGCGATCAAAAAACTCCGTGATCAGCAGTGGAGGGTACCGATTCTTCACCGTGATCTTATTTAGTCCCCGGTAATCAATACAGGCCGTAAGGAACCGTCCTTCTTTTCCACGAAGAAGAATCCTGCTCCTGCAGGAGAGGAGGACTTTCGGATAAACCCCTACTGTAGATTCTCCCGTATATACTCTGACATGGCTTGAGTTTCGGGTACAGACAAGGGGTAGACCCTACCACAAGGAGGACTGGTACTCGGTAGCAGGTCAATCAGGCAATCATATGGGCGATGAGAAGGGAGGGCCTCTACCTGCTTCTCCTAGAAGACATCGGCAGATTCTTGATACTCAGCTGGTAAACTGGGCAATGGCTCGCAGGGCTTGGAATGAGAGCAGGGAAACACCGGGCGAGGTGCAACCAGACAACGGCTCAAGCAGTTGGAACCCCCGCGAGTTACTTCACCTGACGTCCAGTCTAGCATAGGAGAGTGGGGTCGCAGCCATGGGAGTCCTAGCAGAATCACAGAGGAGGAGCGTTGCAACACATAAAAGGTGATTTTCTCCTTATGCAGAACCCCAACATGAAGAGACAACGGCTTGGTGGTGTACCATATTACTTCACCACTTAGGAGCTCTCCACTGACTGAGGAGATCACCAGCGGCTTTTCCAGGCGGACTACTGGAAGATGATACCGTTGTACGAGGGAGTAGTGAATAAAGTTCCCAGCTGAGTCCGGAAAGGCTGGGACCTGAAACGCAAGTCCAGCATCAGTCTCGATCCGTACCGGCATCATCAGGCGTGGAGAGGGGGAACTTGCACCTAGGGGCGCCTCTCCCATGAAGCCTAGGTGCGGGAATTTCCCGGACGCTTGGGACGCTGAGGACAATTCCTCCAAAAATGTTCTGGACTACCACAATATAAACATAAATTCTCCGTCCAACGTCGGTAGAAATATGTTGTCTTTTGTATACAGAATCCACTAGTTGTAGTGTGATTATCTGAGTAGATCCCTGCTTTATCTGATGACAGAGAACATGAAGAAGCTTTCAAGCTGCTGTGGAGAAAAGGTGTTGTTTTTTGTATACAGAATCCACTAGTTGTAGTTTGATTATTTAAGTGAACATTTCACATGATCCCTTATGCACGGCTCTGTGCTCTGGCTGTGTCTCTCTCTCTCTTTCATCTCAGCGTGGCTTGTTTACATTTGATTCTTAGCAGATAAGGCACGTCCTGGCAAAACCCCTTTAATCCCTTGCCAACATTTGTGGTAACTGTATGTCATGATGTTGGAAGAATATTAGGTGCGAGCAGGGGCTGTCACATAGTCTGCACAGTGAACTCCATAAAAACAGAAACCCCATTATATGATGCAGCTCTGTTTTTTTCACGCTCCACCCAACAAATAATTTTTTTGGATTTCTCAATATTTAAATGGTACCATTAAATAATACCACTCTTTAGTCTGAAAAATCAGACATAACAGTCAGGTTATGACATGTAAATCTGAGAAAGATATGTGACTCAAAAATGTTATGATCACTTTTAATCCAATTTTTAGGGGATGTGAAATGACCAAAAAAACACAATTTTTACATATTTTTACAATTTTTTTTTCTTCTAGGGTGTCCAATATATGGGATAAATTATGTTATATTTTAATATATAGGACTTTCACGGATGTGGCAATGCCAAATAAGTGTGATTTTTTTAACATTTATATCTTTTTATTTGTAAAATGGCAAAAGGGGGGTGATTTGAACTTTTATGTTTTACATTTTTAAACTTGTTTTTTTTTTTCACTTTTACTTTGAGTCCCCCTAGGGTGCTTGACCAATATGAGGTGCAATCATGTGTACATGTGTACACCCTTTTGTATCGCATAGACAATGCTAAAGGGTGTACAAAGATGGCATTTCCTAAACATGAGAAACATGGCAGCAATGAAAACCTTCACAAGGCTTCCAGCCACCATTTAAACCGTTCGGGTCCCACGTTAAACAGCATGGAATGGAGCCAGCTTCATTCCGTGCTGTTACCGATGGGTGTCACCTGCCTGTGTAGTGAGATCATGTCACGATCCCGCTACATAGCCACTTAGCGACAATGGGATGTAAGTTTAGATCCAGTGTTGTTAAGGAGTTAAACAAAACCTTAGTCATAATACAGGTCACACATGGAGTGTGAAAAGTGAGGTAGATGTGGTAGATGAGAAATATTAAGGCCATTCAATTGGCATAATTATCACGATGTGCATTTCCCCAGTGTGTGTGTGTGTGTATATATATATTATATATATATATATATATATATATATATATATATATATAATATATATATATTATATATTATATATAAATATATTTATATATTATTAATGACACCTTACTCATGTTTGGATTCCATCTTGGACCGTCTCGGTGTTACTGGCCACTAACTAAATACAAAGATACAAAGAGAGACACTCTCTAATGTGGTCTGTGCCTACTGGTCAGTCCCGCCAGCCAAGAGTACTCACCAAACTCCCGTAGGTCAGACTTCCCTCCAGCCTATGGGGTAATCAGAGCCTTCTCATCACTACTGTCCTCCGAGGTCCAGGCAGCCGATCACAGCTCCATATCACCTGGAGTGCTAGTCTTTTTATAGACCTCCAAAGACCTGCCAAAAGCTTGTCCTGGAACATGGGAATGGCCAACCACCCAATGATATAGTTGTTCCATGAAAGTCAACCCCATACTTTATAGCCCCTGCTCATACATTTTCCAACCTAGACTATGACACAAAATATTCCCTTCCCCCGTGAGAATCCTTGGTGGCACATCTGCACAGGAAACCCTGCGTACTCCACCTAAAGGCAGAAAAGCGACCTCCACGTATGATACTTTGATGAATAAAAAGATAGGTACAGCTTGTATCGGGTAATTATGGTGTTCCCTCAAAATAACTGAAAAAACACCATAAATGTCTAAACCCTGACAAAAAAAGTGATACACCACAAGTGAATAGGGAAAAATTTCCCCAAAAGTATCAATAACCCTAAATTTCCCCAGGTAGTGTGTTTTCATTACTATCACCAGTGCACCACACCACTGCTAACCTAACCCCCATCCCCCAGTCTTTTGCGTTCTTTAATATTTCTATCTATTTCTATTATCTAACTATCTATCTATTATCTTCTATCTATCTAGTTTTTTGGGAGCATTTTTCCTTAAACTTATGACCTGGGTAGCATTTTGGTTTTCCCTTTCCCCAAGCTTTCATAAAAGTTGGGAGAATTTTTCCCCTTCTCCTGACAGAATGGGGTAACGAGCCATGTTTTTTGGTCGCCTTGCTCACACCTGCCCTTTTTAGCTTTGCCCAAAATTTTCAATAGAATTGGGATCAGGGTTTCCCCTCCCCAAAAATTACTTGGTTTCCCTTTAAATCATTTTTTAACCCGGTTTTTTGGCAGTATGCTTCGGGTCATGGTCAAAATGAGACCCATTACCCCACAGCTGTAACTTTCTGGTGATGTCTTTTGTGCTGCTTCATTTTGCCACATAATTTCTTTCCTCATGTGCCATCTATTTTTTTGAAGGCCCAATCCCCCCTGCAGCAAAACAACCCCCAAATGGCTGCCCCCCCCCCCCCCCCCCCTGGTTTACATTGGGTTGTGTTTTTAGGTTTCCGGTTCTCCCTTTTTCCCCCCAAACGTAACAATGGGATTACCCCCCAAAAAAAATTCAATTTTTCTTTCGTCAGACCCAAAAAAGGTAGGTCTTTGTTCCTCTGGCACTTGCAAAAATTAAATTTCTTTTATGTTTTTATTTGAGTAATGGGGTTCTTCCTGGAATGGTTTCAGCCCTTTATTACAGTACTTGTTTTCACTGAGTATAATAAAACCAATTTACCAGTTTCCGCCAGCTTCTGAACAAAAAACTATCCCCTTCCCTAAACAGTATGAGGGCGGGATATTTATCTTGTTTTTACTTGGATAATTGTAAGTGAACAAGGTACCCTTCCGGGTACTGTTAATTGCATCCAATGATGACCCAGTTTGTGCAAGCCCAATTTTTCTTCCTGATATATTGGCTGGTTTTCTTAAGACTTTCCCTGATGTTACACACAGAATCATTTTTTATTTTCGGTTGTTTTAAAAATACATCCACAGGGGTGTCTCAAAATTTAACTCAGATGTTGCCAATAAACCTATCAGAAGCTTCCAAAGATATGACATCATCATATGGGCTGTCCCAAATTGTTTAAAGGCATAGTATTTCTAGTGTATGTAAACTTTTGACTTTGCAGAAAGTAATAAAAATGCCTTAAAAATTCTCTCTCTCCCATTATTCTGGAATTTGGCAAATATAAATAATTTTGGTAATCCTAATTGACCTGAGCAGGTAAGGTTTATTCTGATTTCATGTCAGATAGTGAGAAAAACATGCACATGTGTCTTTTTATATAGTGTATTTAAATTTCTGGTTTCAACTGTATATACAATGCTCAAAAAATAAAGGTAACACTAAAATATCACACCCTAGATCTCAATGAATGAAATATTCCAGTTGCAAATCTTTTTTCATTAAAAAGTGGAGGAAGTGAAAACAATAAAACATAAAAATGATCATTGAATATTAAAATTAATATCCCATGGAGGTCTGGTTTTGGAAAGTGGAAAATCAAAGTTCAGGCTGATCCCACTTCAGTGAAAATGCCTTAAAACAAGGAAATGAGGCTTAGTAGTGTGTGTGTGTGGCCTTCACATGCCTGTATGTCCTCCATGCAATGACTGGTTATGCTCCTGATGAGGCGGCTGGATTAAAGCATCAGTCAACTCCTGGACAGGAGTGCAACATGGTGTTGGTTGATGGAACGAGAAGTAATGTCTCAGATGTGCTCAATTGGATTCAGGTCTGGGAAAAGGGCAGGCCAGTACATAGCATCAATGCCTTCGACATGCAGGAACTACTGACACACTTCAGCCACATGAGGCTTAGCATTGTCATGCATCAGAAGTAACCAAGGGCCCACTGCACCTACAAATGGTCTCACAATGGGTCTGAGGATCTTATCCTGGTACCTAATGACAATCAGGGTACCTCTATTTAGCACTTGGAGGACTGTGCGGGCCTCCAAAGAAATGCCTCCCTACACAATTGCTGACCCACTGCCAAACTGATCATGCTGAAAGATGTGGCAGGCAGAAGACCGTTCTCCACATCGTCTCCAAACTTTGTCATGTCTGTCACATGTGCTCAGTATGAACCTGCTCTCATCTGTGAAGAGCACAGGGCGCCAATGTCAAATCTGCCAATCTTGGTGTTCTCTGGCAAATGCCAATCGCCCTGCATGGTGTTAGTCTGTAAGCACAACTCCGACTTATTGACTTCAGGCTCTCATACCACCCTCATGGAGTCTGTTTCTGACAGTTTGAGCAGTCATTTTGCAGGGCTCTGGCACTGCTCCTGATGTTCCTCCTTGCATAAAGGAGGAGGTAGCGGTCCTGCTTCTAGGTTGTTGCCCTCCAACGGCCCTCTCTTTGTGTATTGCTTTGTCTCCTGCTATCTGCTCCATGCTCTGGACAGTGTTCTGACAGACACAGCTAACCTTGCTACATCTCGAATTGTTGTGCCATCCTGGATGAGCTGCACTACCTGGGCATCTTCTATGGGTTGTAGACACTGCCCCATGCTACCTCTAGGGGTGAGAGCAATGACAAAATGCAAAGTGTCTAACACAACAGACAAAAAGGATGAGAACAGAGAAATGGTCTATGGTCACCACCTGCAGAACCACTGCTTTATAGGAGTTGTCTTGCTCATTTCTACCTGTTGTCTGTTTCATTTGCACAAAATTGAAATAGATTCATAATTAGCATGGATTCATAACTGGACAGGTTGATTTCACACTTATTTGATATATATATATATATAATATATAGTTATATATTTTTAGTTTTATTATATATTATAGTTCTATTTATTAATTATATATACATATATATTTATATATATATACATATATATTATATATTCCTTCATCCATATATTTTTATAGATATATGTTATATATATATATATATACTATATATATATATATATATATCTTCCCTTGTAAGTTCTTTTGTGTATTATATTATTTATATATTTATTTATATATATATATATATATATAACACAACACAAAAGATCTTAGAGGGATTATTCCTCTTAATCTAGAGAAAACATGGCTTCAGAGGTCAATGATGCTGTAAACTTTGAAGGATGCGCATCCCACGGCAGGGGACAATATACCGGCGGTTTGGCGGCCGGTATTTGTTGTTTTGCGGCCGTCTCACGGGCCGCGGGGGGGACGGCTGTTTCGGCGATGAGTGGAGAATAGCCTCTCCCCCTACCATTGCATGTCACATATTGTCGGAAAAACCTGGGGAAGATGGTGCATTGCTTATCGTTTGCCGCCGAACGCGGCGACAAAAACTGCGGGCGGAAAACCCGTGCAGTGGGGACTGCTGGGTTTTACTAGAGCACAAGTGGATCATTTTCGGCGGTTTTTCAGGCGGTCTGAAAAACCGGAAAACGGCTGAAAAAAACGACGAAACCCGTGCGTGGGGACAATGGGCTAAGGGTGGTACTCAATATGAATATTATTGTAATAATAGGTTTGTGATGGCGTTTTGCTTAATGGATCAGCACTGAAGAGTTATATGTTGGACTCATTGGACCTGTGTCTTTTTTCAACCTTATCTACAATGTTAGTATTTGGTTGACTCAGTTTAGAGGTGTTTCTGCATAGAGAACTCTAGTTCTTAGACTGGAGGAGTTGTGGGCCATAGGGTGGAAAGTTATTGTTTCTC
The DNA here is from genome assembly GCA_025379985.1 of Phyllomedusa bahiana. Lineage (NCBI taxonomy): Eukaryota > Metazoa > Chordata > Amphibia > Anura > Hylidae > Phyllomedusa > Phyllomedusa bahiana. Next base: position 90,734 of record JAODAL010008626.1, on the reverse strand, counting down.
TAAAGCGCCAATGTATGAAAATGTTAGGTCTAAAATTCACTTTGTTGTCCCTTATACAACCTCCATAGAGTCGCACGCATGCATTACATATAGTGTTTGGGAAAAATGAGTTTGGTTGCTATGGGCAACTAAGTGAATTTAGAACATAGAAATGTTTGGGACCCATTTTTAGGCAGACAACTGCATCAAACAATTTTTAAGGCAGATCGGTTGCACAGGTTGAACTGTATTAAGAAGATAGAGTTGCGATTGCTATGACCTCTATAAGTATTAATTGTCTCAACATTGTGTTGCAGAGTATTCTGCATGTTCTGACAGATTGATCTAGTAATCTACTAAAATTCTGTTTTCAAAGTATCTTTGTTGTTGTATTATTCCTTCTCGCCAAAAACATATTTGGGTTAAGTTCCGCGAAATTAGTGTCTTAGCTCCTTTAGAGATTCCATATTTACTGTTTTTAGTTTCCATTATTCAGGTATTGTGTCTTGTTCTATCCTTGAAATTTATGGTTCTCTGGTTTGCTTATGTCTATGTGACTATTTCCTGAGCTCCATTTTGGTATCCTTGAGTCTTTGGGCCATCTTATTTTCTCAAGCTCTGTTATAAATAGCTTATGGCTAGTTTTAGAGTAAGTTTCAGGGACAATGAAAGGCAAATAAGGTCTGGTGTTAGGGAAAGATCTAGGAAACGATTCAGGGAAAATTAGTAAGGGTCAATTATAACCTATCTTTGCCTCACTTTGCCAAGACATTTATGGTATCGTCCTTATCTGTTTTCCTGCTATCATCTGTCTTGTTGTCTTGCAACTTCATTATCTAATGGTGAGATATGTTCAGTTTTGTGTTTGATACATTCTTCATATATTCATATATATGCTTATGCTAGGTTGGCTATAATTCAGCTTCACTGAAGTCCTGGGGGCGACGGTGTTACAGTGAATGGGACCATTTAGATAATCAAATTGACATAGTATGTCAAGGTTATGCGGTTATGTATAGGCTAGCAAAAGTTCAGCTGTTGCGTCAGTTTGAAATGTTGATGGGGGAGGAAGCATGAAAAATGGACAAGCGTAAGGATCTTAGGGCGACATGTATGATCGGGACTGGGAGCAACAAAACTATTTCTGCAGAAAGAAGACATGTGCTGCCTGCTGTTTATAGTCGGCGGGAGGTCATTAAGGAGTTAAAGAATAAGGAAAATTTGAAATGTACCCTGTTGTCAGAGTGACATATACTGGTGTGCCATATTCCTTCTTTCCTTCTTTTTTCTATGTTCCTAATGTTGGTGCTCACTGATTGAATCCCTTTGGTACGAATACAGCATTTTCTTCAACTCTATCATCAAGTGTTCAACTGCGTTGAGCTCTGGGGATTCTGAGGTTCAAGCCAGCAACTTTTCTTCATTGTCATTGATCCATTTCTTTGCCAGTCACTACATATGCTTTGGGTTGTTGTTCTGCTGGAAGACTATGTTGTACTTTTCATACCCATAGTACTCAAGTGTACAAAGATGTTGTTCGATACTCACAGATAGCTCAGCAATGAGACCACATCGATCTGAGTAAAGTATATTAAACACCTCTTGACAGGGAACACCCCTTATCAATCAGGTTTCTCCACGATCTTGACTGTTCCATCAAATTAATCGAGTACAACTAGTCTACTCTTTGAATTTTACATAATCTGTTGTACCCATCAGAGCCCAGTCTATTGACTTTTGTCTCATCACTTCAAAGTACCCGTTTCCAAACTTCTACTCTCCACTCTTCATACTTTTTTCGTAAACTAGAGACGATGCTTTTATGTATAAATTAGAATTGAAGACCTCTATACTTTTTATGGGCAAATTCATTTCTGTCTGTGTAATTAAGGCTTGAACATTGTGTTGCACGGATGTAATTTAATCTCATATTACGGCATAGAGCCACTCCATGCCAATGATTGTACACCGAACTGTAGCCTCTGATATTTTGCCCTTACGTCCACTCCTGACTTTGGAATACTCTACGGACTACCAAACCACAACCAACCTAATATCATTACTAAAACCATCATAATTCCCAAACATAGCCACTCCCCCTCCCCATCACACTTATATCTATCATCTTCAAAACACAAAACAATTCACAATAAAATCAAACCCAACACACTTATACAACATCAAAAACCCCTCAATCTACAAAAATTCTTATCTAACCACTTAATACCAAATACTTACCCCCTCATACCCCCACTAAATAACCACAATTTTCACACCCCTTCACCCATCCCCAGCCAATCACCCTCAACATCCAAATACAAAATCTCCCTACTATCTATTAAAAAATATCCTTTTACCTAATTAAATAATCTTAACTCCCTAATAAATTCCATTCGCAATAAACTAACTACAAAATAACAAATCTTATCTATTAGTATTATCTCACATTCTCTACCCACATAAACCCACCCATAAACAAACATAAATCCACTTACAAATCACACAAAACACACGAAAAACAAACAAAATATATAAGATCACACTAAAAAAACTCTACACCCTCACAAAACACCTCACAAATTTCTAACCACCTACACTCAAAACCACCACATCCACATACTTCTCAATTTCATTCCTTTCCCAACTACACATCACCACTAATTTCACTCATAACTTACAATACCCACCATCTTATCTATATCCTCCACCCATATCCTTTCACTTACTTACTACCAACCGCCACCCAATCACATCATCCTACTTTCTGGACGCCTATCTCCCTAATCCTATTCTTGACATTAGTTTCCAGAACACAATTACTAATTAATCCCCTGGCTCATATCTTCCCTTTATACCTCCTCTTATACACTGCATAGAATTTTCTGACATATACCTGTCCTATACAATCTAGTTACATGTCTATTGTTTACATATACCTAGCAACTAACCTTTCACATTTTTACATAATATACCCATCTTAAATGTCCTGATTCTCTCACACTATTCCAAATTTTAACAACTCCCACTCCCCGTCATATAACCTGGTACTAATTGATGACAACCACTCCTCCAGTCAGCTCCTGCCACTATTTGTACAACAACCACTAAACACTTCCTATACCTTCTACATTTCGTCTCCACTGTCATTCCACGTCTCCCATCACACACCATAATAATTTTTTCCAATAAACACCATATAAAACGACCACATTTGTTTGTCTCCAACCCCATCATTATCTACATAAAATTTTTCAAACCCAGTCAATTATTCCCCCTAGTAACTTCACATATCCAAAACCCTTACAATTTTATGTCCCCATCCACACCTATCACATCTCTTTCACCAAACATCCACAATTTTGTGAAAACCATTCAAAACCATTCCTCATACACAAAAATTAAACCACAATACATAAACTTTGCTACCACATTCCCAACTTCGATCAAACCCACCTTAAAGTGACCCCACTACCCACCCACACAACCCCTCAATTCCTAATAGTCACCTTCTTTTTTTTCTACTACTTTCATCTCAGAATTATCTCATATCAATATGCTACTAACTTAAAACACTATTCAATTAAGAAAATCTACCTTCTCTAGATCTCGAAAATAAAAAAAAAAAACAACACACACAAACACACAAACTACAACACACACACAGATCACAACAAACACAACACAAAATTACACTAACTTCACAATACACCACAAACAATAACACAGACACAAAATATTCCTCTCTGTACTTAGATTACTTATCATCACATTCCCACTACTTTTAACCTTCTCTCCTCTGTACCCATTTACTATTCTTTATTTTCCCCTATCTCCTAAAAATATATCTATAAACAACATCCCAAACATTTACTAATTTTCTACTCACTTCACATTTTTATTCCCAATTTCCTACCACACTCTATTAATTTTAATCCCATACACCTCAATTAACATTAATCCTTCCTCTCAATTATCCAACACCTTACACACCCACACTCACTACAATTATCACATTCTTATTATAACCATCCTATATCATCCTCTCTATCTCCTCTTTAATTCCTCTCTTCTACCCCTTTCCTTGTATCTGAGTTGTCCCCCCTAATATTCACATACATACAATCTTTTCATATCCTCACCTTATCATCCACCTATACTAATTATCCTCATAATACCATTACACTACCCATATCCCTCAATTCCCCCCTATATCATCCATAACAGCAAAAATAAACAAACACATAATAATCCCCCCCCAACAACACACTCCCACATTTATCTCCACACGCCCTCTAACAAAATAAACAATAATCCTCTCATATAATTTTATTTTTATTCTCCTTCAATACATTCACCTATTTCTCTTCTAATAATATTCTCTCGCTTTATCTACCCAACATCAAAATATAGTATCAAAATCATTTCTCCCAACAACACAACAAAAATCTCTTTTACTCCAATCCATCACTCCTTCACAGTCTCCCATCCCACCAAATAACTCATCCACTTTACATCGTCCATTCCTACACCAAACTCACCTTTAACACCTCCTTCTCCACCCTATTCACTCCAATTTTTACCATATTCCCCTTATTATCACTCCTCCCTCTTACCTTACCATCCACCCACCAACCATCTACATCCCCTTCATTTAACCCCCATCCTCATTCTATCATCTTGATACATGTCTTCTTTTCCTAATCTTCTTTCCCATCTTCTCCCCCTCCTTCTTCATTCATCTTAAATTCCTCCTTCATGTCCTCCGATCTTTCCCATGTCTAAATATTATCTCTTTCACTACATTATTTAGAACTTCAATACCTCTGAACCATTTAAACCTTTATCACTCTCTCCCACACCAAAATATCCTTCCTCCCTCCATTACCTTATAATAACAATACAAAATCCCAATAATTTTTTCATCCCGCAACCCCAACAAATCTTAAGATGCGAGTTCCACTCCTGATTCCAAATATTAAAATTACTAATCCAAAACAAACAATCGTTCTTATTTTTCTTTTCTCTTTTTCCCCATCCTTTATTAATAAAATTTCTCTTTCCACCCTTTAAATACCATAACCCTCTCCTCCATCACATTCCTCTCTAATCTCCCCCCCCTAATCCATATCCATTTTTCCTACTCTAAATATCCAGTGACCATTATCCCCCCTATCTAATATATCACAATCACAATCCCTAACATTCCATAAACATCAACATAAATACATCCATATTAATATTACCCATAACACTACAAGTACCACAAAAACTTATACCACACTCATATCTGTATGTATACTAATACCTCCCTAGCATCTCCCGATTTTCTTAAAACTTGACTCGCACATAAATATATCCCACTCCTTATCTTCTCTACATCCTTTACTCATTTCAACTTTACCCTATTAATATCTTCTACATTTCAAATTTCTCTCTACCCTTCTCTATAATCATACCTTCTCGACTCCTATCCTCTCTCTTCTTTTTTACTAACTTATCCACCCACTCTTTACCTCCACTTTTTTTTCTCCCCTACCCTCCCTTATTTAATAATAAATTTTTCATCCCCATTTCTCCCTATCCCCCCCCACTCCTTCACCTTCAGATAACTCACCATTTTAATCCACTCCCCATTAAAACCATCTCAAACCATCATACACACTCCTAATAATATATATTATCCTCACTCCTCATATATTCCTATACATTCAACTGTACATTATACTATATAAAATACCTATCCCTCTATCCACATATAATACATCAGTAACTATCCCTAATATCCTTAATACATCCATTCCCTATCAATCCCTCTCACCCCAACAGTCTCCCCTACTATCTATACTCAATACAATTTTCTTCATCTATCTCCAATTCCATCTTTCATTAATTTTCATCTAATTATTTATTCTCCATAAAAACCCTCTTTTATTATTATACCCCCCTCACTCTTTAACATCCATACATCCATCTTTTGAACCACTTGATACCACATTCTCACTAAAAGACACCTAACCCTATATATCTTCCCTCAAATAATGTACTCCTAATCTCTTATGTACATATGTGTATCTATTCTCAGCTCTCATTGTCTATCCCCACTCTTATCTCTCCTTCTTATCTAAATCATAACTAACTATATAACCCATAACCATACTACAATCACATAAAACCCTACTAAGTACCATCCCATTACGCCCCTCCCTCCTCTCTATTACCCCTCTATCTTTCATCCCCCATCTCATATACATCAACCCCATTTCTATTTGTCACTATAAATCAACCGACTCCTCATTACTATCTTCTCTTTTACTTAAGTCAATTACACTAATTTATTGTCCTTAAAATATATTACCCAATACCCATCAAATCTAAAAATACTGATTCTATATATATCCCAACTAATTATTTCCATTAACCTCCTACAGACATGTTATCCTCAACCCATATTATAATCCGTGATGATACAAGCTCGTTTAATTTCACCATATACCCTCCTCTCGTTTATATTAATAAAGATTAATTATACCCACTCTTATTAATCTATCATCGATATACACTCCCAATCATTTTCATCCAAATGCGCACCACTCTTGATTTGACCATGTTATTTCACCCTCATCACATCTAATAATACCCGCATTATAAATTAATATTCTTTTTCATATCTCTCTTGTCAACCACACACCCCACTAGATCGCCAATTCTTAATAATCTATACGTGTTAAATCTTAGTCAAGACTCAGATACTTTCCATATTACTCAATATAATACTATGTGTTTGTTTATTATCACTCTTACACAAACTAGACAAGCTGTTTTGTATTCATACTACTTTTTACTACACAAAATAACTTATGTTATATCCCTGGTGTGCTATTGATCTGTTCTTTAGTTTGATATCATCATGTTTTTATGTCTGATCCACTTTAGTAAAAGTAATTTACAATAGCTCACATTCCAACTAGAATAATGACTAAATTAACATCCATCACTATCAACTCAACCTCTATCACACATAAAGGTGTGTATTGTAGCTTTTCTGCCTGCCCCTTACACAAATACTTCATCATTCCCATCCATATCTCAATGATAGCACAGAGGCGACCTCCTGATGCAATCCCGCGAGGTGTGATTTCCGGCTTCCCTGTCATTAAGGAAGACCTGCCCTCAACCTCTCACACTGATCTGGATGGTTCACGCTTCTCCTCCATTATACACGAAATTATTGTATCTCGTGGCGACTGTTTGTCAGGAAATTACTCCGTGAATGTGTATCTACTCCATAGTATGACCCCTATAGAGCAGCATAACTTGAGAAAAGTCAAGCTGTTTTTATTATTTGATTGTAGTGTTGAAAATTAGACAGTGAAATTACGCTTAGGAACATTGCTCGTCAGAAGCTCACAGAAGCGGTTGGATGTTGCGACATATTTACATGGCATTCTGATCCTGCATGTGACCCAAATGGAGATGAGATCCTGTTGGAGAGATAGAGGTTCTTCCTTACAAGGATAGTGATGCTGGGGAGGAATGTGGGACCAAGATATGTGACAGAGTGATGGAGCACTAGGCAGCTAAACCTGTGATTAGTGGTTATTATCGGAGACTCTTCATCATGTAGTGACGAGATTCTACTTTATGTGGTGCCAATTCAAGGACTCGCCCGCATTCAGAGAGGAGATTTATGAAGAGTAGAGAGTGCCTAGAAAGATGATGCAGATCTGCAGGGGCTGCTGAGCTGAGTGGATAGGTCAGCCTGAATAGTGATGGTGGCTTAAGTCAAGTGATTGTTATCGACACGTATATGCAGTGTGAAACATCGTGAGGGAACAGCGAAGACCAGGCACCACTGAGCTTCTCAGTACAATGTAGAATATTGTGCATAGTATGCACTTTTGAAATGAAAAAGCAGAAAAAAAGCAGCGTAGTTATAACATAGTGGGCGGGGTCCATTTGGATTCGATATGCCACGCTCCGTCAGATAGAAGAAGCCACACCCACTCCCACCTAATGCATACGGCTATGGAAGAAGGCAGGTAGTGGACCTTATAGCCAGGAGCTGCACCTTACAGTGCAGGTAGAATGCCCCTTGTAGCCAAGTAGATGCTCCCTCTGTAGGTCAGGTTAGGTGCCCCTTTGTTAGTTCGGTCGGGGTCCCCCACTTTGCTGTAGCCAGGTAGGTGCCCCCCTTTGGTTGGACAGGTAAGTTACTCCATGTATATGCTCAGGGCTAGTGGGAACTGTGCCCTCTGTTGGCCGCTAGAGTATTGCCCCCAATTAGTTTGCGCAGTAGTGGCCCCGCGCATTGTTGCAGGTAGTGACCCCGCGTATTGTGTGCCAAGGTAGATGCCCCTCTGCGTTGCCAGGTAGATGCCCCAACCTTCCCTATGTTGCCAGGTTGATCCACCTATTGTTGGACTGGGTAGTGTCCCGTCTGTTGCGAGGTAGATGTCCCATTCTGTTGCCAGGTAGTGCCCCATGTTAGCCAGGTAGATGCCCCTACTAGTTGCCAGTGTAGATGCTCCCCCCTGTTGCCAGGTAGAATTAGTCCACCTCCCTCTGTTTGGCCAGAGATAGTGCGCCTCAATTTGTAGCCCGGTAGTGCCCCGATTGTTGCAGAGGTAGTGCTCCCTTGTTGCCAGTAGAGTGACTCCCCTTCGTTGCCAGGTAGTAATGCCCTCTGTTGCCAGGTAGATGTCCACCTCTGTTGCCGCAAGGTAGTGCACCATTTGTTGCAGGCAGAGCCCCCCATATCGCAACTACATAAAAATAAAATAATAAAAAATCCATTACTCTCACCACGGTCTGCCAGCACGGCCGAGCTGCGGACGATCTCTCTCAGCGGCGCAGGGGTGGAAGTAAGAGGAGCAGCCGCGCGGTCAATCCCCTGCAGATTATTCCTGGCTATTGTACTATCCCCTGCGCCGCTGACCTTGTATGATGCGTGCGCATCGTACGACCAGCGCTCGTACATACAGGGGGAGGGAGGGGACGATCCTCCTGCCTCCTCCCTGCACAGCAGAGACTATGAGGCGGGTTGAAGCCTAATTGGGCGCAGCGGTCCGCTTCAACCGCAGTGAGGAGGCGGGCCGGCGCGCCAAGAGTAGCGCACAGCGCTACTCTGTGCCGCAAGCCATTTAAAGTAACCCGACGCCTACTTGGCGTGGGCAGGAGGAATGCCAATCCACGGGAGGGCGGGGAGGGGACCAAATAGCGGGACCCCCCGACCAAAACGCTGGAAGAGATGTGTAGAAAGATGGCTTGAGAGTCAGAATGTAGCCATGCTTGAGCGGGTTATCTTTCATTGCTGGAGGAGGAGGATAAGGGTGGAGTTCTTGGTTAGTGGTATGGTGTTACAGGCGGTTATAAATGAGACACACACTCTTTGACTTTTGTTACAGCCGGAAGAATGTTTAGGCTTTACTTCACTCTTTTCGGCATTTTAATCAAGCGGCACTTCCATCCACTTACATACCCGTTACCTCATTGTCCCAGCCAGCTTCAGTAAGCACGCAACACAGCCTCATTTAGAGGGCTCTCTCTCCTTAGCTCTAGTCACCTATTACCCTTGCTGTCTTAGTGCTTTATCAACAGAGCACAGGGGGTGACTACTCATTAGTCCGCGCCACAACAATTGCCTTCTTTACTGCTCACCTAACTAGTAGTGTGGAGCGTAATAGCCTCATGCTCGGAGGACTAGCCGGGACCTTCTCTTTTGCTGTGAGACTTTCTCATAACTAATTATATCATGGATGTCTTTTTTCTCTCATATCGAAGCTGGAACAATACTATCCACTGTCACTTTTCTAACCCTATCCAGGGATCAAATCGACTATGCTCTCACTGCTACTCTTGCTCACAGGACTCCCATTAACTGATCGGCAGTACAGACCTTGAATCCTATCAGGTCTACTATTTTAAGGGATCCCCTGAGCTGAAGCTAGAACCCCCTTCTTTGTGCTTCTTCAACAAATTCGTAGATCATTATTGGTAGAGGGAGTTACATCATTGTTGCAGGCTGACTACTTGGGTCCAGTACTTCTTCAGCATCTTACTCTCTACTTACTGTACACTCTATACATGTAATCCTCAAAATCCTATCGACAGGTGTCACTTCTATCTCTAAGTAGTATACTATGCAGTTTTACACTATGACCTATGCAAGCATATTAAACTATAATCTCCTATCAACACTATTATCTACAGTCTGTACAAGTGCAATTACGCAGTATCTTTTACCGAGCATTCTCAGAAAAGAGGGACAATCGCGCAGCAGTCTTTCTGCATCATTCTCTACAGTGGCAAGTTCATGAATATTTGTGGGAGAAAGATGATGAAGAGAGATAAAGCAGAAGTACCGGGCTAAGGGGAGGTACCTGATTAGAGACTGTTGTGCAAGAGCGGGCATACCATTTTAGCCTATGAAGTCAGGGACAGCAAGCCATACAAGGACAGCACCAGACAAGACAGCACTGTGACACAGGATGCTGGGAGGTGATAGAGCAGAGCGGAGATCACATGGTCTTACTAGCTGACTAGGGCCGTGAACAGAGAATGTCCATTGCAGTCAAAACACCAGCAGAGCTAATGAAGGGAAGCAGCTTTTGCAACCTTTTGGTGGCATGAGCAGCCATAAATTTCTCTGCACGCTGGATTGTGAGGAGCAGCTGCGCAATGTATTCAATTACTCGTGCTGACAACAAGGTCACATGAGCCGATGACAAAGTAGCTGGTGTGATGAAAAACAACAAAAGAGTGCTCTAACAGGGCTAGTAGGGGACTTGTCAAACTAAAATTAGGATACCACTATTTAAAAAGGAGAAGAAGTTAGACAGGCGAGTAGAATTTAACTTGTACTAAGGGGGGTGGGAAATGGTGATACCAGCGTTTGCTAGGGGGGTGAAAGGTCAGTTCTCAGGGTCATATGATCCATTAATTTAAGTGGGTACTGTCTCTAATCTTTATGCACTGAGAGCTTAACAGACATGCACTACTTTTGTAAAGAGAAATTTACAGAATGCAAGCTTGATATGCAAACTATGAGAAAAATAAGAGTATGTCTTGAATTGCTATTTGAAGGGGATATGGGTGGCCTAGAGACGGCAAAAATAGCGAACCCTAGAATTTTGATCACACAAGTACACCATCAAGAATGCTCGCGGACTCTAGAAAGAGTTTCTGTAGCGTCTACTGCAACAACTTACAAGAAGATAACTCGGCAGGATTTATAGTAGCTAGAGGCAACATATATGAGCGCCTAGTGCAGGATGGCACAGACGTGGCTTAAGCAGTTTGGTGATAGTAGAAAGATACCAATCAGGCAGTTAAGAATCTGCCATTGACACAAAACATGAATATGGCTTGAAAAATGAACAATCCTTTTCATATGCCATCCAATAGAAGAATTCTACAGACCTAAAAAAGGCGAAAAATATTCTTGTAGTATGTGTATGTTGTGAATGAAATGGTTTCTGGATTTAAAATTGGATAAGAATGAATCATTGTTTATTGACGCATTTTCTACCCATTATGGAACATTTTTATAATGGGTTTCAGATGGATATGGAATAAGTCCGCCCAGAAATATTCCAGCATTGCAATTGAGTGCAATCCCTGGAAGGATATTCCTGCAAGTAAAAAATTGCAGTTACGATATACTATTATGGGAGAAGGAGAAGACCCGTTTAGACCTCGGTAATAAAGGACCTGATCAAAAATTAGACTACTTTATAGACAGGAATGTAGTTCGAGCGAATGTATAAAACGTGAATCTGTGAACAAATACAAGTGAAAGTGGCAGATGACGTACATAGGGAAGTTCTTCTAACCTCTACAGGTGTTAATGTGGATAGAAAGGTTAGAGCAAATACCAGGACATGCGCTCAGTCCTACAGATGTACGTGGGGGTATGAGAGATATCTTGGCATTGGTTAATTACACTTTCCAACTTCTCGCAAATGAATAGTCAGACATGGGTGAAGCACTGAGACAGCCAACTCCGAAAGTTGTTCTTGGGAATGGAAAGAAACAGGAAACTGCCTTCCAGTCGGTGAAGAAGGCATTGCAAAGTACAGCCAAACCCTAAAATATTTGATCCAGAGGCTTGCGTGGTAGTCCAATGATGTGCATCAGACAACAGGTCTGGGAGCCACGCATCTAATGCGGTTTGATAAGGAGAGGTGATCGCAGAAGTACAGTTTGCCAGCGGCTTTACGCAGATTGTTGGGAATCATATAGGAGGGATGCCGAACAAGGATATGCGCACAAATTGAGAGAACTACAAATTGCTTTGTAGTATTTTGGGATGGAGAAGTTTCACCAGTACCCTGTATGCGCAAGTAACTGGTTGGCACTCTGATACAAGCAGTCTGGAGAGAGGGCATTACGACGAGTAAGACGAGAAACTCACTACTAAGATTGCCCAAATGATGAATTTACATTGCATGTACTATGAATTCCAGAAAATTGATGGCGAGACACATATCTGCTATTGTCCAGGTGATAAGTCTTTATGATCGCAGATACTCTGAGCAGGAGACTTACATTCTACCATTGACCAGGTGAAGATGAAAGTAGAAATACATTGAGAAGAGCATCAAATCATGTTGTGAATAGTACTAGTTCGTGTCAATGCGACCAGCTTAAACAATATAACAGATCTGTACGAGGAGGATGAAGGCACTCCCGATTCTAAAGACTGTCTCAGCTTCTGATAAGGTAGGTGTGGCGCAATAGACAAAGACAATCTGTCTCCAGTGAGATTCCTCCGCTTTTTCCATATTAAGAGATGAATTATATAGTTTTAGCTGCATGAGTCATCTTTTAATAGGAGAGCAGAAGAGTAATCGTCTCATACCAGAATCTCTAAGACGACGTCTAACATGGAGAAATTGCACTCTATGTCACCTGTTTTTGGGGATTGGATATGAACGGTGATGTACGCGGCGCCGAGATTGTGTTTATTGGCCAGGAAATAAACGAACATAAAGGGAGTTTCATAGCACACAATGTGAAATATGTTCATTCATGCAGTGATAAGCAACCACAACAAGGGGTGAAAAACCCTGCAACACAATCGCAATTCCAAGAAAGGCCGCATGGTACAAAAATAGGAAGACTTGTTCATTGTGACTTACCAAGAATAGCTGAATATCAGTGGACTATTTTTCCAACTTTTGGGACGTGGAAAAATAAAGGGAAACACGGCACAACCTTTGAATCAAGACCAAACTTAAGTCCGACTTGTGCTCAAATATTGGCGCCTTTGGACAATGTATTCTCGAGATAGAGATGGGACCCAGTTTAACATTGAAGAAGTTCAAGAATTTTCCGCACATGGTGGGGAGCTTTGAGCATCAAGACGTAATCTCCAGCTAGTCCGACAAGTAAAACCGGCAAACAGCAGATCGGCGAATGTAACAGTTAAAACAGCAAAAGACTACTGTGTGGAAAGATGCTAGCAGTGCAGGGACACGATGGTATACCATGTCCATACTAGATCTACTGAAAAACACCCAACAAGGCGTCTAACAGAGCAGACTCCGTTCACAGATGGATCTCCAGAGAGGACTATATAAGGACACTTCTTACCAATGGCCAGTCACTGCTTAAAATCCTCAGATCTGGTGGGTGAATGTTAGCAACAACTGAAGAAAACATCAAGATAGTGGCCAGCTTTTATTACAATAGGTCAGCAAAAGGCTACAGCGCCTGATCTTCAAAGAGATCATGACAATGTCCGGCTGCAGGCAGGGATAGGACAGTTATCAAAATATTTGGCAACACATAAGGCAAGGTTAGTCAGAAATTGGGACCTCCGGGTCTATGAAATTGTCACAGAAGCGGAAGAAGATGAGGAGAGAATTGAAGACCATTGGAGAAAACCACAAGAAGAGAGGGGGGCTTGGGAGGATTACGCAGACATACAGAAAATATGGAGAGGGTAGTTGCCAAATACAGTTGAGACAACACTGGAGACGAATGCCAGATGCGCTAGTAGGTAATGAATTCTGGCCAAAGACTGGAAATTCCGGGAACACATATTGCCGGATAGGAAGAGAGCAACAGAGGTGTGTAGTGAGAAACATGTATAGTTTACTACTTGCTGCAGAATGATAGATAAGCCAGCCTTCTCTATTGACAATATCTAATTCACGTATGCCTATCAGTTCATTGTGTAATAATTTTATGTGAGTTATGTCATAGTTACACTAGTCTTGTTGGTTAAAAGAGAAAGATGTAGCAATAGGTATATATTGTCTATTGGCTCTAGGGGGTCACTCACTACTTTTATGTGTTTTTCCCTACTCTGTGTAGATGGGGAGTTGTTGAGTTTTATCAGTGTGGTGGAGAGTCTGTGTTAATGGAGGTCAAGAGCTCACTGGAATAAGTAGTTATCAGTACAAGCTTTTGAGAGTAATGATAAATAGACAATGACAGAACAATGGGTGAGGGTTCAGTATGGCGGGAACGATGCAAAGGCGAAAGTAGTCGTCGGTCGCCTTAAGTTGCGCCTGCCTGTCCACTTAAGGAGGGCGCAGTTACGTGCTGTTACATACTGGTTCCCATCATTTGAGTTAATGTTTAAGTGCTGCTAAGCGTCCAGTTAACTACTCCGCGACTTACTGAGTGATTGACCTTTTGCACTCTGAGTGGCTGCTGCATCCCCCGCTCTTCACTACTGCTCTCCTTTCTATGTTGTGCATTTCTGCGTGAGCACCACAGTAAGGAGACGCGCTTGTTCCTCAGCTGCGGTCACGTGAAAGGGCGGTGATCACACGGCATTATCAGATGTTCGCGCTTTCAAGACAAGAGGAGCTGCGGTCTGGAGGACAGATCAGAGCTGCAGAGACGAGCATTAGAGCCTGCACAGCCCCATTCGGGTACAGTCCTCCTGCTCCATGCTATGAAGTGGAGTGTAAACTGTCAATGATTTTCTGTGAGGTGGGAGGAGAGATAAGAAGAGGGGGATAGGTGGATAAAGTTTTGGGAGAAAGGTCTCCAAGTGGGGGTGTGTGGTAATTAGTGTTTTGGGAGGTGGGAAAAGTGTAGGGTAGGGTGTAATAGTGACAGGGGAGGTGGGTATACACATTGTGAGGTGGAGGGGGGTAATAGTGTGAGGGAGCGTGTGAGTGTGAAATAGTTGTTTTGGAGGGAGGGGGGTAATAGTGTGGGGGAGGTGGGTAATAGTGTGTAGGGGAGGGGGGATAAAATTGTGAGGGGAGGGGGGTTAATAGTGTGGTGAGGGGAGGGGGGTAATAGTGTGAGGGGAGATGGGTAATAGTGTGAGGGATGTGGGTAAAAGTGTGAGGTAGGGGGGTAATAGTGTGTGGGAGGTGGTAATAGTGTGAGGGGAGGTGGGTAATAGTGTAGGGAGGGGTAATAGATGAGTGCGGGGGAGGTGGGGGTACTAGTGTGGGTGAGTGGTAATATAGAGAGTGGAGGGGAGGTGGTAGCGCGAAGTGTGGGAGGGGAGGGGGTAATAGTATGTGAGGGAGGGGGTAATAGTGTGAGGGAGGGGGGTAAAAGGGTGAGGGGAGGGGGTAATAATAGTGTGGGGGGAGGGGAGTAATAGTGTGGGGGTAAGGGGGTAATAGTGTGGGGGGAGGGGGGTAAAAATGTGAGGGGAGGGGATGGTGGTTGTGGCCTTGGCTTTGCTATTTTTGTCGTTTGTATTTCTATTATTTCTTTTTTTTACCACTTTAGCTGTGCCGGGGGACCACATATTTTCTTCTTTTTTACCACTATATCTTTTCAGTGTTGACCACTAGAGCGGCGGGGGGGGGGTGTAAGGTATGTGGATTGGGGGTGGGAGTTGGGGGGGGGGGGTGGGGGGTGCAGTAGAAAGGGAAAGGAAATGCGTTAGTAGGGTCAAAGAGTAGCGGTTCTTGTTCTTACCCCACTATTTATTTGCTTCTTACCACTATAGCGTTGTTGTTCCCACTATATGGTTCTTTTGTTTACCACTATATCTGTCTCTTTTAATTTACCACTAGTAACTTTCTCTTTATTTACCACTAGTATCTTTCTCTTATGTTATACCAACTATCTTTTGCTCTTATTACACACACAACTATATTTTTTTTCTTTAAAAAACCACACAACCTTAGTCGGGTTGGACTCAGAACACGCTAATTTAACGCCACCAGCTTGCTTCTTGTGATATTGAATGAGCACCCACAATATAGGTCCTACCTCCCTGCCCAACAAAGCTGCCGCGCACCTCAAACAAACGCCACAAGACTACGCACACCACAGACAAACCAAACTCACCACTCCTCCCGAGGTGTAAGAGCTATTGTATGAGAATGCGAGGAATAAAGAGAAGGTAAAAAATTATATATATCTTACCCCACAAGTACACTAATTCCCCAAAAGACCCGTCCCAACACATCCCACCCAACCAGGCACGCGTACCATTCCAGCTACTCCCGGGGGGGGGGGGGGGGCGCCAGCTTGCCTTCCTCCAATCTCGCCATAAGATAAAAAAAAAAAAAGAAAAAAAAAAGAAAAAAACGAAGAAAATAAAAAAACCACAAATCCCAACATACCTCCCGCTCATTGTTTCTTATGTATCTTTCGTTAACGGTCTCAATCGTCAAACCCCCCCCAAAAATCCACTTGATTTTGGATGGTAATTGGTTTCTTTTTTGGTTGTGGGTTTTTGCCCCACAAATTAGGCCAAAGGGGTGGGCCATGCATGGTTCCCCGCCCCGTCCCCCTTGCATCATCCTAATACCCCACCCCACCCTGACCCTTCCCATAGTGTTTATCTGTGACCACTGACCCCCAGGCCATGACAGCAGAGGTAGCAGGGTGTACATGGCTTGTGGGGGCCACAGGGGGAAGAGCAGATTAGGGATAAGATAGAGCCGGCAAAAAGCCTCACCCTCAATAACTTAACGTGTACCCCGACATGACCAAGGAAGGGGGGCCATGCCTGTGGGCAAAAAGCCTGAGAGAGCTCAGGTGCAGTGCCGAGATGGACCTCGCACTCGCCCACCCCAATGGGAGACAGAGAGGGTCACTTGTCTCCTAACCTGTCCTCCCCCCCCCCCCCCCCCTTAACCCCTCGTTCCTTTTCCTGAGTTACCACGGGAGCCCCAGCATACGTGCTGGTATACGCTGGTTACAGGCAGGGGTGTCCTCCTCAAAACAAAAACCCCAAAACACCCGCTTGGTAATCTTCGGTTGGTGGGGGGGGCTGTGAGGTAAAGAACATTACCAGCAGGTCCCCTGCGCAAAAACCTTGATGTTACACTGGTCCTATCATCAAAGTAAACGACTCTAACCAGACGAACAAACGGGGAAGGAAAATAATGAAAAATAAATGGCCTTTCACCCCTGGTACCTCCTATGCCCAGAGGAACCTACTCCACACCGCCCGACGATAACCACACAAACAGCAGTGACGCGAGGGACACATGCTCACTGACCGTGGAGCGGTTGAGGAAGACAAATTACCTCAAGGTAGGAAACCACGTGATGCCCCGCCAAGAGTAGGGGCCCAAGGCGGGCGGAACTGGCCCAAACAGCCCACAACCTGTTCCAACACCGGGGTTCCGAGGATAATTGTGAAAGCTCTAATCTGACCCTAGATTACACGGCGAAGGTACCGTCTCAAGAGGACCAGAGGCCAGGTAGAAGAAGAGAACTATTAGTACCACATGAAAAAAAGCCAGCAGCAAGGATAGCCTGCAGACAATAGAGGTGCAAGGTATGGACTTTCCTGACAGTAAGGCAGCCCTTAATCGGCCGATGGTGTATAGAGAACCCAGAAAGTTTTAACTGTTTCTTCTCCCTTACATGTTCTTTGCATCTTAACATCACCCACCCCTACACATTTCTTAACCCTTTAATCCCACACTAACCAGGACAACATCTAAACCCACCCCTTACGCGTTCAGAAAAACACAACAAAAGTTACTAGAGCACACAATCCACAAGCAGTGCCCGCATCTTGCAGCTTATGTTAGACACCAAGATAGTGAAAACAACCCTTTCAGCCCAGGGGGCACAATGCCAAAGTCATCAAGGTGTGTGTAAGAAGCCTACAAGGGCTGCAAATCAGCGCTGGTAATGGGATTGTCATTAGATACTGGCAACCTGTGAATGTCGGCAATGCGATGGCGGCAGTTGGGTGATGGGCCTCTTAGTAGTAGAGCGGTTGCCATTAGGGGTATTGACAATGTGACCAACCTATAGTAAGTGCAGTAAAACACACTGTCTGTTGCCCAATAGTGATAGTTTGAAAAATGCAAGGCTAAGAGCCAGCTACAAACTAATTGTATTGGTGGATGCTGGAAGGTCATCTCTGCCGCGGCCTCTGTGGTATACGGAAGATGTATTCGACCTCCCACCACTCCTCCCCCAAAGTAGGATCTATGAGATTAGTGACGCTTTGCGACACCCAAGAGGGAGCCGGAGCCATGGTGAGAAAAGCCCTACGACCTACCTTATCCAGTGAGAGGAGGGATTGTGGCAGAAGCGGCAGCTGGTATTTAAGTAGTCGCATGATCTGCCACAGAGGGTCTAAACGGCCGAGACCCCTCTTGCGAAGGATGCAGTTTGCACCGCCCAAAACCGAGGAAACTGCTTGTCACAAGGGCATCGGGGATGGGGAAACGCCCCAAACACCAATATAGGAGACAATGTTTATAAATATAACTACCTGTCACATCCCTCTAAACGACCGCGGAATAGGCCTATAAAATCTGGCAAGGGGCATAACCCTGAAAAAGTGTGGCACACAAACAATGGGAGGCACATCTTTTTTTCTTTGAGACCACTTCCTTTTTATCCCGGACAGCAATAGTTTTCGTGGAGGGTGGCTGTCCCCAACAGCATATTTCCAGGTCCCTGTGATTACCCTCCACCAGGAATTTTGGACAAGATCCTCTGGAGGTGCCTAAACAAAAAGCTATTACTATTCTACTACTTCCAAGTACTTTCCTTCCTTTACCGTGACTTACCGTTCTCTCTCTCCTAGTAAACTCGCAGGTGGAGATCTGGGAGCCAAGGTCTGCTGTTACCTGAAGGTGGTGAATCAGCAGACACATGGGGGGGGGGAGACCGAGAGCTCTGCACTGCTCCTGGCCCCCAGAGGCTACAAGGTAAGAAGCTACATACTACAGTACTTAACTACCAACAAACAAAACTCACAAACAGTGAGAGAAAAAAACTGAAAATGTTTGGAGGGTAAGTGCGATAAGGCAATCAGACCTAGTTTTATTTTTAAAGATGTTTTTTTGTTAAATAGTTCACGCTGTGTGCCTTAATAAATAAAATTTGCAGAAGCCAACATAAAGGCAAAAAGAGAACCCAAAGTAGTGTCGGAGAGCCATTATCTACAATGTGTTTAAATAAAAAACTAGTCCTAACCAAGGACGGGGCGGGCGTGGCGATCCAAAAGCGAGAACACCCCCGGGACGGACACCAAGATTGGGCGGGGGGCGTCCCAGAATCTTAGGGGGAGAGCGTTCAGTTTACTATATATATATATATATATAAATAATATATAAAATACCATGCTATAATATAATATAAATATATTATCAATATATATAAATAATATAATTGGGAGAACATGCACCAACACGATTGGTGTGCTGACTAAATACTTAGTTTCACCAATATTAAATAAAAATCTATAAAAAAATCATATAAAAAACAATATATAAAATTATATCATAAAGATATTAAGGAGAAACAAAGTATTTATCAGCCACCAAGTGTGCCAGTTCTCACCAATTAAAAGGAAAAGAAGAGGGTAGGATATGTAAATTGGACATCATAGATAGACCTCAACTATGGAGACCAGATGAGGAAAGAAATTTTCGAAAATAACTTGTCTCGCTACACTTACTTTTACAATCTGGTCACAGCGGCACACAACTCACACCAGTGAAGAGGGGTGGGTCTATTGAAGGAAGTTGCACAACTTACTGTGTGACCCATCGCCTTCGCTCTACTCATTCGCTCGGAGAGGACTATCGCTCGCGCTATCCCAAAGAAACACAGTGAAGGTGCAGCTAGGTTCAACACACAAAAACACACACAAAACAACAACACACAACAGCCGCACACTACCAAATTACATTTCCCGCGATTCCGCCCCGCACTTCGAGTCTAAGTCGACTTCTCAGTCACCACTTCAAGCTAAACAATCACCACACACAAACATCAAACACCACAGTCAAAATCACCCTTGCGCATGTGCATGGATCAGTGATAGGAAAGCTATAGAGTGGGAGCACAGTTAAAATAAAACCACGAAACTACCCACATGACAATGTAACAAAACACCACAAACTACAATGTCAAAACACAGACAATGAGGGCAATCAAACACACAAATTACCCAAAAAAAGTAGAAATACAATAAAATGGCCAAATACATCAATTTCGTAACCAAAGCTTATGATGAGGGAGTAAAAAAACACTATTGGGGTATTCAAAAAAGAAAAGTAGACAGGACTAAGAACAACAACAATCCCAAAAGAACCAGATAATAGTGAATCATGCACCCACCCACTCTCACGCCTATCTCCGGTCGACCCTTCGCCTGGCCAAGTGCCCCCCCGCAGGAACCCGAAAACCCCCACCAGACTCTGACAAACTAAGCCCCTAAGCCTTAAAAAAACAAAAACAGTACACAATAAGTACACACATTAACCTAAGTAAACTCCACAAACCAACTAAAATAGTAAATACAAAACCGACTAGCAAGAAACTACCACAACCCGCCTGCTTCTTAGCCTCTCACAGATATACCATGGGGCAACAACCCTAAAAGAACAAGGCAACAAGTGAGATCCTTTGGTGCAGCATAGAATTAAACGAGAGTAGGCAAGAGTTAAAATGGTAGCACATGTAAGAACAAGCATCGCCTGATGCAGTATTTGCCTTCCCCGGACAGCCAGACGGCCTGAGCAAAAAACGTGTGACAAGATACAGGTGACCATACACAGGTAACCTCAACTCAACAGAAACTGAACTGCATCAACTAACAGCGGGTGATGCTAGCTCGAGATAAAATTGTGGCACTACAACAATAATTATATATAATCAATACTACTGTGAAAAAGAAATTCCAGTGGAGAGAAACGAGATGATAAAAGGTGGGAGATATGAGGGGGGCGAAATAGGAGGGGGGGGGTAGGTGGGGGGGTGGAGGAGGGCACGAATCAAACAGCCTAACAAACATACAAGAAAGCAGAACAACCCACACCAAACAAATAACAGCACAATACAAAAAATGTGCTATCATAGCAAACGAGGCAGAGCACCAAATTACTAACAACTACTAACTTGGGAGTATCTAATCTATTCATCTCAACTTTCTACAAAACTAAATCTAACTAAATCCTACCGCAACCACCCCACATACGACACTTATTCTTGCAATGGAGTGTTGACCGTATATGAAATATAAAAATATCTATTCCAACAAATTTTTTTTTTGTTTATTTTTTTAATTGGTCACATGGAGAACCCTCAGCTGAGTAGGGTCTGATCCTAAGAGGGGGGAAAAGAAGGCATTCAGGAGTCAGGACACTAATAGGATCCTATAGAAGAAAGCAGAAACATGGAGATACAACACACAAAAAACAAAACGCTACCAATTATTCTGTAATCTCCATTCTGCACATAATAAAGTGTAGAAATTCCCCAGAATTATTGAACCAATGTTCTAATAATGTGGGGGCAAAAATCAAGGCAGAGCGAAAGCAAATATACCGTGAACAAATACAACTGTTTAACAAAAATCCTATTCTTTCTATGTGGCCGTCAAAAATAAATTCAGGACACTCCAAGGAGCATTCAGTTATGTAGGCAACAGGAAGCAGGCAGGCAAGGGATCATGATGGAGAGAGCACGAAGCGGGGGCGCATCTCCCTATCAATGATATAAAAAAAAAAAAATGACACAATCTGGCACGGTAAACCACGCGATCGGAAAAAGAGAGAAGGATATTACCTGTTCCAGAAAGTAAATAATAAGTCTATGAGAACGGGTAAGGGGATTTGCTGTACTGAAGCTATCTGTACTGAAGAGCTATCCTCCCACCTCAAGCTATCTCCGACAATCGCGTCCATCTAACACTCAATCTCTCCCCTCATCATTCCTATCTCCCCCTATCTCAACTCCCCTCTCATCTCTCGCCGAGGACGGCCACGCCAATCTCGTCTGTACTCTTCCCGTCCCCTCACATCCCCCACTCATCTCCTATCTCCCTCAGCACTCCGTTCTCACTCTCGCACTAGAGGGAAAATGACACACAAACACAACAGATGTGGATTGTCGCAAACACTCATACGGGTAACACCCCCCTAACCCCCCCCTGGCGGCAACGCGCTCCAGTGAACTGAAGCTAATCTCCCACACACAATCCTCTTGAATCAACCTCCGCGCTTACGCTCAACAACAACAACCTGTCGGACTATCTCCTCACTCCACATGCACCCCCAAACTCCTTCACCCACCTCCACACACCCTCCCCTCCTCTACACTTCTCTCTCCCTCTCTACTATCCTCGCGCATCTCTTCCACCTATCACTCCATCATCTCAATCTCTCCCGCCCTGACAGCAAACACATCTCAGGAACACTTAGAGCGACTCCTTCGCTGAAGAAGGCTACTCTCTCAGTCTCTCTCATCCTCGTCTCCTCCTCCCTCTCGCTCCCATCGAGTGCGCATCTCACTACATACACACTCCAGGTAATCACCCTCCTCCTCTTCCTCCCCCTTACACCCTACCAACTCAGAGCGCCACCGTAATGCCCCCCACCCCTGTACGTCCAGCCCAGGCACACATCGTGCTCTACGACGGATCCTTCCATCACTCAACAATCTCACTTCCATCTCGCACAACTCACACCACAAACCACACCCACCTCGTCCGCTCCCGACCATCGGTCTACCTTCCCCGCCCGGGCCACTCTCTACATCTCTCCTCAGACACCTGCGCAAACTCACGCGACACACCATCGTCCCTCGACCACACCCCCACCAGAAAGCAATCCAACATATTGGTCTCTACCAGTTCTAGCGTCTCTGAGCCTCATTCTGCCTCCTCTCTCTCCCACTCCACATCTCTCAGCCCAAACGGAGCGTACAACACGCGGCACGCCCCCCAATAACACTCAGGCAACGAACCCAGCTTGCACCTAGCTCTCCTCTCTCGCCACTCTCACACTACCCCCCCGTCCTCTCCTTCGCCAAATCTCCTCCCATCTACAGGTATCTCATCTATCTCCCACGTCCAACAGCGGCCTAACGCAGAAAACCCACGCCCCCACCCCCCCTCTACTCGCAACCCGCGGCCACCCCCAGGCAAGGCACTCTCATCATCCCCTTAAACCTTAACTGAAAAGTCCTAATACTCACTCCTATCTCTCATCTACCCCCCCTGCTATCTCTTCCGCCCCCAACTCCTCTCTCTCTCAATCTCCGCTCACCCCTCTTTCTCCTCCAACTCAAACTCATACTTCTCATCTCCTCCCTCAATCTAATCTCCAAACAATCCCCCGTCCCCTGAAATACGTACTTACTCTGAAAGCTTATCCGCTGTATCTAAGCTAACTCTTTCGCAACGCCCCCGCCACCACCCCAATAATCACGTCAAAAACTTAACTCTTCACACCATCCTGCCTCTAACATCTCACTCACATGCGACTAATCCGCTATCTCTCTCTTCATCGCCAACTCCTTCTCCTCTCCTCGATCCTCAATCCTCATCGCCTCGACCCATTCCGGTCTCTTCTCTATCTCGCTCCCTCTAACAATCTCCACCTCTCTCCTACTTCATCAATCCACTTCTCTCTGCTCCTCCCCTCGCTGTATAATCACTATCTCTCTATCTCTATCTCCCTTCCAGCTCCTCCCTCTCTCTCATTCCCCTCCATCCTCTCGTCCATCTCAATCTCTATCTTCACACCCACCATATCACTCACTCCCATATCTACATATCTCCATCCCTCCCGGAATATCTCTCTCGCCTTTGTGTCCTCTACATCTCGTCATCCCTGATCCTCTCGTCCGTACTGTCCATCTCTTCTTCTCCTCCATCCTCCCCTCTCTCCATCCATCTATCATCTCACTCAATCTCCCGTTCATCGCAAACCAACCAGCCCACACCCACCCCTCACCCGCTCGGCCAACACCCCGGCATAAAGGGCGTGCCCCCGCACCGCACTCGCTGCCCCCACCGGCAAATCGCACCCTCCCTCTCGCACGACCGGGCCACCCACGCCAAAAGGAACATCTCCTCCCTCCCCTCCCTCCACCGAAATCTCCTCATCTCCTCTCTCCCTTCACATCTCTCTCTCTCTCGCTAGCAAAAATCCCCGCTCCAGTCGACCCCCCCCGCCACCCCCACCCTAGCTTCCAAACTCGCGCCGTCTCTAATCTTCTCTTCTATCTCCTAAAAGTCTATCCCTCGTCCCCTCTCCTCTCCCACCACATCGAACCTCCTAACTCTCCTCAGCCTCCGATTCATCTAATCAACTTCGCTTCACCCTCTCTCCAATCTCCCATCTCCTCATCTATCTCTCACCCAATCCTCTCCTCTCCATCCTTCCCTCCTGTCCCTCCGCAACTAGCACAAGGACGACACAGCCCCCACCCCCCGGCGCCGCCCCCCCCACGGCGCAAACCCCGACGCGCTTACCCCAAATTACCGGTAGTACTTAATCACTCGCATCCTTCTCCCCTCCTCACTCTCCTGTCCACCCTCCCTCTTCACCCTATCGTCATCTCTCACTCTCAATCCTCCCCCTCTTACCTCACTCTCTATCTCATCCCTCCTCGCAACAGAAGCAAAACGCGTTCTCCCAGAGCCAACCCACCTTGAGCTGCACCCGACAGAACTCATCACGCCCCCAGTCTCCCACCGCCTCCATACGCAACGAAAAACATCATCCTCGTATTGCAGCTTTCCCCTCCTCTCCCGCACTACGATCTCGCAATCTCCGTCATCTCTCTCTCTCTATCCTCAATCTCCCCGTCCCTCGCGCCGTCTCCATCTCCTCTGCATCTCGCACCCTCCCCCGAATCGCGGCAAAACCCCCCCTCGTCTCGTTATCTCTCTCCATCTTCTCCCTGCCACATCTCCCACTTACTCTCACTACAGCACAAGCGAAACGGCAGAACGCCCCGCCCCCCACCCCATCACCAGTAACAAGAAAGCTATCACCACCAGAACACCATCAAACCTCTGCGCGTACTCCTCTACACCCTCCTCTCCTCACCACACTCTCCTCTCTATCTCCTATCACTACTCTCCTCTCCAATCCATTTTTCACCATATCCCCCCCCACCCTATCACTCGCTCACCTCCCTAATCACTTCTCTCTAAATCCTCCCTCCTCTCTCGGGGGGGGGGGGGGGGGGGGGGGGGGGCGGGGGGGGGGGCTTAAACATCTGGAAAGCTATACTCCCTCTCTCTCTCGCAACCTTCCCTCTCCTCTCTCATCTATCTCCCTCCTCATTCTCCCATCTCTCTCATCTCTCACTCCTCCCTCCTGATCTCCCTCTCACCGTCTCACTACCCTCTCCCATCTCTCTACTCTCCCCCCCACCTCGTATTCCTCTCTCGCTCTCTCCTCACTCGTCTTCGCTCATCTCCTTCCTTCACCTCTCTCCTCTCTCTAATCCTCCGCACCGCCTAAAAAAGAGACGAAAGAGAAACGCCCCCCCCCCCCCCCCTCCCCCAACGAAAGAGACGGCCCTCACTAACGACAGCACCCCCGCCGGCCCCGACCCCCCGACACGATATACGCAACGGCGCAGCGCGCCCGGCCCCCACCAATCACACGCGTGCCCCTCCATACCCAAATCACCTACTCACCTTCCTCCCACTTCCTCCTCTACACTCATCCTAATCACTCCCCGCCTCCGTTCAACACCCTCGCAACTGCCCCACCCCAGTGCGAAAGGACGCCCACCCGATAGTACTCCGCCACGGCCCGCCCCAACAAAAAGCACTGCTCACTCCCCGAAAAGCAGCGACCCCGCCCTCCCGCCGCCACGAATAGTTGTGGGTGGGATGACGCTTACCCGCCGAGCAGCAATAAGTCACATACGAGCCCCGGGCACAATCTCTCCTCTGTCTCCTCGAAACACCTCCCTATATCACCTCTCCCCAGTCACTCACTCCTCGAATCCTCCCTTCACTTATCCCTCTTCGCAACGCCCGACACGGCAGAAAAGAGTTTCATAAATAGTGCGACCGCCTCCCCCCCAAACACTCCCTCTCCGCTCCCTTCCCTACTCTCTATTCACTTATCTCGCTCCAAACTCTAATCTCTCTAACACCGACTCTCCACTCACGCACATTACAGCCATCCCTCCCCTCCTGACCCCCCCCCCGCGCCCCCCTGATCACAGTAGAATACAAAGTGCCATGGGTGCTCTGTAAATGCGCCTGAAAATGGAGATTCTTTGTGGTGTCTATTAACAAGGCAAGAAGTCCCGATCTAGTATTTAATGAGGGCCTGCAGCTCTATTGGAATGAAATATGCATATTACAAACATAGGAGAAAGGAGGCTGTTATTGGAATATAAAATGACTAGATGGTGCTATTGTACAGTTTAGTTTATATTCCCAAATGAATAGCATATAGATATTGGGAAGAGAAAGGGGCTTATGGGAAGTGACAATAGGCAAGTGTGCAGTGTAATGTGATACCCCTATCTGCTTAGTTCATTCCCAGGTGGCACCGCAGTTGCAAACTATGTGAGAGAAGTGATAATGGAAGCCCATCACAGGTCAGGCTGAGGTGTTATTGTTGGTGCAGTGCATTGGAAGGCCACGTGCAGGAATACGGTAGAATGGGGCAGCAAGCCCGATATGGGAGATTGCTATTTGGACTAGAAGGAAGTATGCTCAAGAAGGAGTCATGGTGGCAGCAATTGCAGGACAATGATATATGAAGTGTGCGCGCGCGTAAGGGGGGAGAGGGTGCATTATTGGTGATTCTCTGATGAGCATAATAGGAGACACCGAGAAGGGGAGTTTACCTACCATGATATAAAAGGAAGTGAGCTCAGACCACCATATGATACGGACCTCAAGAGTGCCCATAGAAAAAGCCAGGTTTAGCTAGGCGAAAACAAGTCGGGCGAGGTCAGGCATGACTATATTAAAATTGATAACACACCACCATCCCTGACCTACACGTGTCCAGCCTGCTTGCAGGACGGAGGACACAAAGGGGGCCTTTATTTGATCTGTGTATGAGAAAATGAGTGGAACGACAGCCAAGTAAGATGTCTTGGGAACTACCTTACTGAAGCAGTAACAAGTAGCAAATAGAAAAAGGCACCACCGTGGCAGTAAATAGTGAGTGGGGTTATCACCAGACAAGTAAGATAAGAAATGGAGGTTAATCCCCCATCTTATTCCCACCGAAGCAAAAAGGGTTGAAATGAAGAGGAAATAGTTCAGGGTTATTTTAATAGGATGTTGTAAGATGTTAAGAGTACGAACTGAGAAAAAATGATAAGCGATATAAGTGGTTAAATATATAGATAAACACATCTATCATTTCACTAAGATTACCCTATGATGTCAAAATATTAAATATAGAGATCAAAAAGTCATCTTGTTCACTTCTTGCGAGATTCCCCCAAATTTTGGAGATTATGATGGGGACCTGTATGTGGTCCTCTATATGGCGGTGTTTTAGGTTACAAACAAACCTGAGCTGGGTGTCTGACCTCTGTGTGGCTCCATATGGCCAGTGCTGTAGGTTTAATATTGGCGTTAGTTAAAGTGGCAGTGTAACACTTGTCCCAGATTGTACGGTGGAGGGAACACCTGACCCTCTGAATGGTAGTTCACTTCTACTTTCTTCATGCTGGGAGTTTATTATAGAAGGTGGCGAGGGATGGGCGTGACCAATTTAAAACATGGAGGGGAAATAGTATTTGGGTGGAGGGGGAAATTGTATAAAGGGCCGAGTGGGGGATATGGAAGGAGCCTACTAACCCTACTGTCCCAATGATAATCTAGACAGACAATATGTGAGAAAGACAGAGAATGTGACACTCTTGCTGATTTGTAACTACACAAAACAGTTGCTGTTAATTGGCACACATGAAAAAATGATGAAAAATGAGGCCGCGTTTATGTCCAGAAGGCCCGGAACAAAATATCATTACAAGGAAGGGGTGGGCCCCCCAAGATCACTCCCCGTGTGCCCATAACTCCCAGTCCCGACACACTGCTCATACAGGGGCCAGTATCAAACCTACAATGGGCAAAAATCCTAAATCTGCCTGCAGAGGGACCAGAAAATGTCACAGGCACATGGGTGGCCAGCATCCTCACAACAACAGGTGCCATTACAACAGTCCCATACATGTACCATATTCAATCTTCAAGAGGGGCCAGTAACTAACCTATGAGAATGGCTGTTATAACAAACTTATCTACCTACAGGGGGCATATATGCCTACCATCTACACAGGGCAGTTATACCTACCAAACACCTTACCATACAGGCAGGGGGGCCATATATACTAGCGTAAATACAGGAATGGCTGTGTACATACCTATCTATTTACAGTGGACAATCTACCTTCTAGGCGGCAGAAAATAGACTACTTTCCAGGGGGCATATATACGCTAAATCTTACTACAGAGGGTTGTAAAATCTAACTACAGGAAGCAAAACAAACTGTAACCTATCTACGCTCAGAGGGCATACACTACCTACCCACCAAGTGTACCTATATACGACAAACCTACAAACAGGTAGTCTATATACCATGACCCACCTCCTAAATGTTGGGCAACATTAACAACTATACTTAATAAGAATGGCTCAAAAACCGAGAGGTAGGAATTGAAAGGAAAGAGCTGGAAAGCGTGAGCAGACTAAGATGATTTTTGAGGTAAAATGCTGCAGGTACGAGAAATAGCCGGGGATAAGTCGTCAGTGATGGTCTTGTCCGGATGGAGAATATGAGAAAAGGGGAAAACAAGAGACAACTCAGAGAAGGAGAAAGGACAACTCATTTGAGTCCTGAGAATTCAGGGTTATAAAACAGGCTTCATGTGTTAGATCATTCTATGGACATAGTCTTAATTCAAGTGGTTGACCTGAGCTATTGTCTTCTGACCACTATGTGGTCTCTAAAAAGGATGCTGTTGATAGGTCAGCAGAAGCAGGCCGTTGGAGAACCTATGGCAACTCATGCCAGGATGAGGCACTCCGGGCCATCTCAGTCTGGTAAATAACGCAAGCCAAGGTTGCCCACTGCTAGGGTTCCTGCACTCCTCAGGTGCTGCGTTCCGGACACAGTGTCGGACCTGGTGCCTATCCCGGCTGGCTCCCGTACTAAACCATCCACAAAACGAGCCGGAGGCCCGCCGCGACAGGGCAAGGCGCGAGTGGTCCACGGCGTACCCAATGATGCGCTCAGCTGGGCATCGAACCCCCTAATGTAGTTGACACGTCATCGCCAACACGTGCTTGCCTTTCCATTGGTGCGCATAGCCCGTCATAGGCTGTGTGACCGAGGTGAGCACCGGAAGCGTCCCCAGTGCTGGATTGACATAAAGAGGATCCTATAGCTGGACAGAAGTGAAAGGATGAGTATTAATGTTGTTATTTTATATTATTTGTGAATTCTGTTTACAGCATGGTGTGGAGAGCTATCTAATATACTGGCCTGTTGGGGAGAGCTATCTATATACAGGCTGGTGGGCAGAAGCATCTAGATATAAAACGCTGTGGGGTAGAGCAAACTAAAGTACTCGTCTGTGGGGAGAGCTCATCTGTATACTGCCTTTGGGTAGCTATCTATCTACTAACTTGCCTGAGGAGGACCTTAAACCTGCATGTGGCTGGTAGAAGAGCCCATCTATAGACTGGCTGGAGGGGAAAGATTAACTCAAATACGTGAGCTTGTGTGGGAGTGCTATCTAACAGTATTAACAATACTGACAGTGGGGAGGAAAAGCTAACTATATACTGGCTGGGGGATGGGGAGAGCTATCAAAAAAACGGGCAGTGGGGGCGAGCTGTTATCTAATATACTCCTGGGCAGTTGGGAGAGATCAGTCTGTATACTGCCCATGGGTGTGGAGCTAATCTATCAACTGCTCTAGTGAGACCTGATATACAGCCTGTGGGACCTAAACAATATACCCTTTCTGCCTGAGAAGACAAATATATAAACCTACCTGACTGAGGGGTACATATATCAATATACCTGCCTAATAGAGGGGCCTATACACCTACCAAACTAATGGGACCTTATATATCTATATAAGGATAAGCTTGAAAAGTGAGGAATCCAAATATAATTGGTGATCAAAATCTGCAGGTAAAGAGTGTTGGTTCGGGGAAGTCAGCATGAAAAGTGTGAACCGTAAGAGAATAAAAGGGGAAAAGTGAACAAACTCATTGGAGAACAGTCACCTTGAGTCCACAAAATGTGCTTGAACTTTAATCTCTATAATGTGTGGGCAAAGTGTTAATGGTATATATTCATAATATGTCTGTTGTTGGGCGGTATTATTCAGACACATTGTGGTAGGTAAACGTGTACGGTTATTATCAGTCACTATGTTGCGGTGATATGTGGTCGTGGTGTTGTGTGTATTATTCAGCCGTCCACTATGTTGTGGTGATATGTGGTCGTGGTGTTGTGGTATGTATTCATATAAACTGACAGCTGACACCTGTGTACATTGCTATCTACCACTATATGGTCACTGAAAGTGTAGAAATATGGCAGAGGGGATGAGCTAAGCGGGCTGTTACATCCCGTTCGTATTAAATTGTTATCGGGCGGCCCCACTACCCATGCACCGCCGCCCTGCTTTGAGCCAACTGTACGTCCCCACCTTTGTGGCAAAACCTAAGGTTTTTTTTCGTCGCAAGTTTGGCAGGTGTCGGTCCTCAAAAAGGATCGCGCATCACGTGAGTTGTAGGACATAACAGAGAAAATATTAATAATTATATTAACTATTCTACGAAAGTCAGTTTTCATAGAGTTGTATATATAAATAAGAAAGAGAAATAAGTGAGACCAATGAAACAACTTAGATGCAGAGTAATGATAATGTTGGTTGACTGGGAGGGTGGTGGGGATATTAAGAAATTTGTTGGTAGCTACTTAGCCATGTGTCAATCTAATATAAATGTAAACCCCCTTAGCCGTGCCGGAGCCGGAGTTTTGCCTCTCTGACAGAGCCCTATAATTGAAATCTGTCATGATGTCACTTTAATGTGAGGAATAACTTTTTGACACTTAAACCAATCCATCGAGATTCAGAGCAGAAGATTATTCCCCTTCCCCCCTTTCCTTCCACTCTCGTGACACATTGTGTTTTTAAGATAGTAAGAGAAATTTGGGTCCAAAAAATGATGTTTAATTGGTGAAAAATATCAAATTCATGGTGAGCAAATTTGAAAAAATTTACCAATTACACAAAACAACAAAAATTTCTTGTCATAGTAGACAGATATATTATTCCACTCAAAATAGTTTATAACTAGCATTCTACCATATTCAGCTGTAGTTTGCATAATTTTTTTATAAATGTCTTTATTTTTTTAGACATTAGGGGGCTTTAAAAATTAAGTAGTAAAATTTTCAAATTTCAAGAAAAAATGCAATATACATATTTTATAGGACCCTTCCAGTTCTAACTTGACTTTGATTGACCTGTAAGTAAGATACACCGAGCCAAAGCGATGACCACATCTAAGAAACTACAAAACAAAAAACAAAACAAACCCCTTAAAAGTATTCAAACAGCATTAAGAAGAAGAATAACCCATAAGGAGTATTCCACAGACTAGAAATTAAAGCAAAGAGGAAGTGAAATTGCAAAAATATCCCATTTTTTATGCAGATTTTCAATATTTAAGCATATGACAAGAATACGGAAAAATGGTGATCAGGAAAAGCAAAATAAATATTGTTCCACAGATTCCTGTCAGCCTGGTTTTCAGAGATAATCCATATGTGGCCCTAGTACATTTATATGGCTCAAAACAACCACAAGCCCCCAGAATAGGAGGAGCACCAACAGACTCCTGGGCCTCATATTTCATTTACAGTTTTATTTTAGGGGCCATTTCGAAGTTTGGCGGACAACCCTAAGGTTTCCAAAACGTAATAATACCCCAAAAAAGACCCCATAATTGGAAACTACATAGGACCGACCCCTTACGGAATAAAACCAGAGGTGTAGTAGTATATCTACCGTCTCACAGGCGTTTCACCAACAAAATTTATTTAGCGTTCCGGTCTCTTAAAATAAATAGTAAAAAAATATATAATATTTATCCCAAAAAAGCATCAAATTTAGCTGAAAAAGTTTTTAATTTTTTATAATAACAAGGGAAAATCTAGGAAACAAACAAAAAAAATGACCCCACCATGAGATAACAGCGCAATAACATACACAATCTACCTCTGTCTTCAAAACCCAACATGAGTGAGAAAACTGCTGTTTGGTGGGGCATGGCAGGGGGAACAAGGTAGGGAGTGCTATTTGGGCTTTTTGTCTCACAGAAAAAAGGTAGGGGGGCCATGACGTGCAACACCAAAGCCCCCAAAATGAGACTAAAACAGTGTGAAGGACCTTCCCAAGTAATTCTCCAAAAAGGATTCAAACTGCCCCACATTGGAACTCCCCAAAGGGTGTATTTTGCATTTAGTTTGCGCACAGAGTTCCGTACAGGTTTGTTTATATAGTGCATTGGGTCAATGGAAAAGGATTGGGTAACACCGCAGTTCCGCATTTGTTTTTTGGGCTATCAATATAACATAAAGGATTAAGTCGCCATATAAGTAATACTGGAAAAAAGGACGGGAATAACATACTATGGGGTCGGTTTTAGCAATTACCGATGAAATAATTTTAAAAAAGTTTTTAATTTTTTAATACTTTTTACACAAAAAGAAAGCAGTTTTATAAAAGTAGCGTATTTTAAGTTGTCAATTCTGACAGCCAAAGCTATACAATACTTAATTTTTTGCATATTGGGAGCATGCATGTGGCTTGTTTTTTTTACCGAGATAGTTGATGGTATTATTTATTGATGAGTAAGACCAATACGGGGCGGCATATGATGCATTTGATCACTTTTTGTATTAAGGGGGTTTTAGTGCAATCAATTGATAACCAAAAAACAGCACTCCAGGTAGTGATATTTAATTTATTATTTTTACAGCGGTCACTGTTGCCGTAAAAAAAACATGCTAGTGTTTACCATGCAGTTATAAAACTAATAAGCGATAACCACATTTTGTATATTTGTTTAAATGTGAGAGAATTAAAAAATGCAAATTACACAATAAAAAACACATTTGAAAAATTTGAAAAGGAAAACTAACTTTTTTGCAATCACCACCCAACCCCCATGCACCCCGCTACCCAAACCAACACCACCGGCAGTCCAGAGAGCATAACTTTTTTTTTATTTTTCTGTTTAATTGAGTGTATAGGGACTTTTTTTATTTTTGCGGGATGATTGGACCGTTTTTATTTGGTAAGTATTTTTGGGGGGACAAGACTTTATGATGACGCTTTTAAATCAGTTTTTTTGTTTGGAAGGCAGGTTGAAGAAAATACTGCGAGATCCAAGCAGTGTTTTTTATTTTTATTTTTAATAGCGTACAACCGTGGCAAATCCGTTGACAAGATTTAGATAATTTAACACACTGTGGGGATGAGACGATTAGGACATCTTGAATAAACCCAATTTTATGTAGAGTTGTTTATTTTTATTAGAAAGCCAACAATTTTTTTTTGAAAAAAAGGGTGTTTTAAATTTCTTGTGTAAAAACAATAAAATTTATATGCTATCGGCATAGATCTTCTAAAAGCCAGAACATCTTAAGTTATATTTTCCGAAACCATAGCGTGTATGTAAGGACTTTATTTTTAGGCCGGGATGAACTGAACGTTATAATTGGCATCACTTTTGAGAGTTGAATGAAATTTTGATTACTTTTTACTCCATTTTTATGTGCTAGCGGATGAACAAAAATCGCTATTGCTGTGACTGTTTATGTTTGGGGGTTTTTTTTACGGAGTATCACGTTACGGGTTAATTTAACATGAAAGATATATAAGTTGGGTCGCAACGGCATCGCGGCGATACCAGAATATTGGGTAGACTTAAATTATTTTATGATCTATTTTTATAGGGCGATTGGCGGTTTGAAAAGGGAAAGGGCGTAATACGTGTTTTTTTATTTAATTTTTATTGTGTTTGTGTTAATTACTTTTTTATACACTTTTATTTAACTTTTATATCAAACTAAAAACATCATATCCCCCAGGGGTGAAGTAGCAATAACTATCGACATATCATTGCATGCAAATAGGATATCAGCATACAGCTTATAGCTGTATCCTGGTCTCCATGGCAACTGTCTGTCACGCTGCCCACAATGCATTGTGGGCATCGTGACGTCACCAGACAACCCGGATGCTGTCATTCAGCGTCCGGGCTGTCTGGTAGGAGACCGGTAACGGCGCTCAGCGCCGTTACTGCGCCGAGATCGGCGGGCAGGCGCTCACTCCGGCCGCCCGCCGCCGCGATGTCGCGACCACTTTGTCGCGACATCGGGGGGGTTAATCCCCGCGGCCGGAGCGCACTCCGGCCGTGGGGGATGCGGCATGATGCCAGCGGTAATATACCGCTGGTTTCATGCCGCGATCTTGCGCGCTCCGCTTGTGAGCGCGCAAGATTGCCGTGACGTACTCATACGGCAATTTGCGGGAACCCCTACCCGACATTGCCGTATGAGTACGGCAAATGTCGGTAAGGGGTTAAACTGTGACAAATGTGTGACAGAGACAAACATGAGAGACTGATGTGTGAGACAGATAGATGTGTGAGACAAATAGATATGTGACTCACTTGGTATTGTGTAGTACACAATACAATTCTGTTTTGTGCACTGTATTAAAATGGACAAAATTATGTCTCAGAGGCCTAAAAATTAACTTTTTAACATTTTCATGCACGGTAGATGTCGGATTATTTTCCAATATCAACTCCTCTGTGGGCTCCAGGCCCCCAGTCTGACACTGTGGGTAGACATGTGTTATTGGCAATTGTAACAGAGCTAATCAAATTTAGCAATCTCCTACATCCCTTCATCTGTAATTACAAAATCCAGTAGGTCTCTGTACATTTTGAGTAGCTTTGAGGAGTTTGAACACCTAAGGTCTTCAGAGAATGTGCAGCTCTATATATTGGTGCCAGAACCTGAAGTCCTATATGACTTTTCATTGCATTGGTATTTCTTCTTATATAAAGTGAAATGACAAAAAAAAAACAAAAAACAATTTTAACATTTTTCTTTTTTGTAATAATCACCATGCAAGATAAATGAGCTTTCTATTATAAGTACAGGTTGTTGTGGATGGCGAAACACTAGTTATGTGTAATTTTTTAACTTTTGAAATGTTTCTTATACAAACATGGTTCTACAATAAACTGCACTGTACAGATACATCAAAATTTGACAGATAACGCACCTTGATGTCACGGCACAAAACATAATAAGTGTAGCACTGCAGGGCAACCACGGCCGTAACTAGGCTAAATTGCACTCAGGGCGGGGTGAAGAAATTTCTTTCCCCTGCCCCTCCCGTAACATAAGGCACCATGATGCGACACAGTGCATCACCATCAACCAAATCCAAAATATACAATGCGCAATGTATAAAACTACTAAATGATAGTCATACAGTTACCAAATAACACTGCTACACAAAACAAGAATCCCAGGCTAATAGTACCAATGTCCGACTAAGACCACATATCACCAGTGCATAGTGACTGAATAATACCACAACAACATAACTACATATCACCACTACATAGTGGCTGAATAATACCACCACAAATCATCACCACATAGTGACTGAAGAATTCCGCCACACCATGACCACATATCGCCACCACATAGTGACTGAAAAAATACTGCCACACCATTCTAAAATTTTGTAAAATAACCATGTCAGAGGCTAATCACCAGGTGGGTGAGGTAGGCAGCCACGGTGCCCCCCGGTGAGCAAAGAACGGCCCTGGTGGCAACCACCAGTGCATTAACGACCACACGAACAAGGGAAATGACCCAGTGACCAAACAACAACCCTGCTGCCAGAACAAGCCTCCTGGTTCATCAGTATTATGCCTGGCAGTGTTAAACCCACAGACATTTACACCCTAACTAAGGCAATTCCTAATAGGCTGGTATGTATGGCAGACCTGGGGACCCTTGCTAAGCTCCAAGCTGCTATTGAAACCAACTGGCACCTAACAAAGGAGGTATTTTTGTGGGAGACTTGTGTCCTACTGCCAGAGATGATTCTTTCAGCCATTCTAGTTGCATAAGATTATTTGTACCTAATATAAAACAGAACACGGGAACAGTTTGGAATTAAAATTAAATAGGTGCAGATCTAAAAATAGTGCAGATCTAAAAATAGGGAGATGAGAACCCTATTTAAGTATCACACTATTGAGACACTTTTTTGTTGAAAACTTCTAAAATGAGCTTCTAGTATGTCTCAAAACAAGAATTTAAGCATATAACTTGTGTAATAGGTGTTATTGGGAAGCATACAGAACTAATACAATCTTTGCAATTTCTATTTATTCTTAACAGTTAAAATAAAATATACAGTATTATAACAAATGCATATATAGGAGAAAAAAATGTCGACAGTTGAGACAATTGGAATAAGCTATATCCCTTTCCCTAGCAGTGACAACTGAAGATAACAACATGGAAAAAAAACTTCCTACTGTTCTATTTTGACATAGTGAAAAGTAATGTGCTGGTATATTATGACTCAGATTGCACACTGACACTGACAGCAGTAGGGAAGCAATAACTGTGACAACTCTAATTTGTGTGCACATAAGTATTATGTAGTAACTGAAAAGGATCACAGGAGTTGCTCAAAATGCATTCAACAATGTACCTTTTAGAGTGATGACTGAAAACCCATAATGAGTGAAGAAATATCTCTAAAAATTGGATTTGTGCTCAAAATAAATCTAAACAAATTGTATATGATATACCAACTGTTGAAAATACAGATATTTAGGAGGTATTGTATATGTGAGGATATTTATTATGTATGTCATTCTTTATTAGGGTTGATAAGGTATTAGGTTTAAATTGGATGAAAATCTGAAATCTTGCAAAAAAGAATCAAAGTAAATGCAGAATTACAATTAGATAAACTTTTAAGAGATGCCCTTCCGTCATCAGGTTAACCATATAAGCACCAGGCCTGAAAAGGCCTTAATGACCAGCTGAATTTTTTAGTTTTTGACTTCCTGTATTTAAACAGTCATAATTTAGTATTATTTTTTCAATGATACTTTTGTATGAGCTCTTTTTTATGAGAGAGGGCTTAGTTTGAGTTGACATATAAATTACTGCATATTAAAAAAAAAAAAAAAAAAAAAAAAAAAACCACATTTTTGTAGTGTGAACATTTGTTTTCTTAAATTATTTTTTACATCATTGACATTTTACACTAAATAACATGTTAGAATAATACTACTGGCTATTATAGCTCTATGGATACCTAACGCGTAGTTATTTTGTGTAATGTAGGCGCAATACTTTTTTATTAAATATTTATTTTATTTCTTTATTTTTTTTCCATACTTTTTATGTTTTTTTACTTTATTTATAAATCATATTAAGGGGTTGAACCCTTTTTTTATTTTTACTCGTAATAAATAAACATACTTCTGTATACTAGTGCATTACACTGTGTGTCAGTATGACACAGACTGCTGTCAGAGCAACACAAAGTATGCCCTGACAGCAAACTTAGTATGCAGACAGTCCTAAGGCTATTATAGGTCGCCAGGGCTGACTGCATACACATTCCCCAGGCTCCATCGGGCACTGGGAATTCCAATGACGTGATGGAGCAGTGGATTCCCCTTTGATCATGCCGTGGCAATCAAAGGGTTAGATGGCAGGTAGAGAAATTGTATGTTTTATATACACTTATTTACATAAAAATAGCACACCAAGACAGAAATTTCAGAATACTTAAAACCTCAGAGTGCCATTATATCTCATGCAGTTAAGTGGTCTTATTAGAAACTGTTTTTTTTACAAGAGGGCATAAAAGTCCCTACCCCACTTCCCTGTAAAAAAACGTTTACCTCTTTGTTTGAGATTGACTGCTAGACATGCCTTTATGATGCACTCAAAGATATTTTGCCCATTTGACAACTTTGAGACAGGGGTGCTTTATTAAACTGAGAGAAGAAAGATAGTTATGACAAATGGCCTTCAATTTAGGCTGTTGCAAGCAAGCCATTAGGAGGTGTTGAGAGCAGTGGTTATATGAGGGCACATGTGGTGAACAGCCTCCAGATAGCCCAGATAGCCAACCAGTAGAGAGGATCATTTGTTCTGCTGATAAGCATGAGCAGCTTTCACAGTTTCCTTGGCTCTACGCCTAACTGCTGTTCTGATGCTCTGGGGAGTCATCACATACGACAGTTGGTTACTTTTAGTAGTAATATGATGGACCCTAACAGCTCAGTGATATGTGCAAGACATCCTGCAGCCACGTGTGTTGGCTCTCATGGTAGTGCTTCCAACTGACATTTTTCAGCAGGATAATGCTCGCCCACACACAGCAAGGGTTTCCAAGAAATGTCTCCAACAGATAAAAACACAAGGACCATCTTGAAAGTCAGCTTTAGAAACTTACAAGTGTGCAGAATCCTAAAGTCCAGCTGTGAGCAACTGTGCTGTAGAATGCCATTCAGAAGCTGTATGCCTCCATTACCAACTGTGTCTTGTATTTTATCCAGGCTAGAAGTGGGCAAAAGAGTACTACAGCCTATTATCGAGACAGATAAATAGATAGATATATAGATAGAGAAATAGATACTGTAGATACAGACGTAGAAAACTCAAAGGGGTGTTCTCACTATAGTTTTTGATGAAATTTCATTAGGATATGCCATCAAAGTCTGATAAGTTTGGGTCACAACTCTGGGAACCGCACCTATCTTTGGAATGGGCCCCCAAAAACTTTGGCTCCAAATGGAAAGACAGTCACTCTTGCATACGAGTCTCCATTCTGTTCAATAAGAGATCCAAGCACAACCCGCTCTCCATGATACCCTGGTATAGAATCATATCTTTCCTATTGGTGCTTGAAACTGTGTGAAATAAATATATAAAATATATATATATATATATATATATATATATATATATATAATATATATATAAAAAATCCACGGCACTCCACAATGAATTGAAGCAAAAACAGAGAAGTTTATTCCTCCATGCTTAGAAAATGCGACATTTCAGCTCCCTCACAGAGCCTTTGTCAAGTGTGTTACAAGTGATTATAGAAGATATCTATATGGTGATCAATAAATACAATGATTAAGATAAATCACAGTCATATTACATTACAATTATGATGACATAGATTAATTTGTAAAGTGACAATGCTAGTGAACAGTGCCAATCATGTAATAAAAACAAAACATCTATTACAATAGTTACAAGATATTTACAAACACAATTAGATAATTACATACAAAAGGAGGCAGGGAACATAATTAGACTCACAATCACCTTGCTGGCAACATGTTTCCGGGAAACGGCGTCCATGAGAATGTAATGCGCATGCCCAGCACTTCGCTGTTGATTAGTCAAGGTTTCCAAGGTTACAGGACGCTCCTGTTTCCCAAGCCTGAGCGCGCGTGCGCACTACAGTCATAGGCATTGAAGGGACAACAGAGCACATTGGTTCAGCAGCCTTAAACAGGGACAGATCACAGAAATACGGGTATGGAGGAACCATAAACACCAGTTACATAAATAGGGGAAGGTTATGTGCAGTTATTTCCCCCAATAGAGAGAAACACTACACCACCGAAAGATGCAGAGCAACAGCGATCCACAATGTGAATCAAGTCACCTAGCATCATTCCCCTCAATGGACCAGTGAAGGCGTACTCCAACGCCAACTACAGTCCTCAACATCCCAACATTATCCAATGCGAACCGCCCTTAAAGGCATATATTTAGAACATACATGATATGTGAAATAATTCAATAGTGGCATACTCCAACGCCTTACCAAAGATAATCACAGATATAGAACAAAACTGGCAAAATACACATATACACAAGAAAAACAAAAGAAATGTGAATCCAATTGTCCCGGCCTCCTTGTACTTTTCCAGACAAAATCT
Organism: Phyllomedusa bahiana; assembly: GCA_025379985.1. Taxonomy (NCBI): domain Eukaryota; kingdom Metazoa; phylum Chordata; class Amphibia; order Anura; family Hylidae; genus Phyllomedusa; species Phyllomedusa bahiana. Next base: position 50,502 of record JAODAL010008626.1, on the reverse strand, counting down.
GAAAGAGAAAAGAAAATAAATCAAAAGAATCAAAAAAATATAAATTAAAAACTATATTAACATGTTTACACAGGCAGTGCGGGGGATCAAAAAGAGAGGGAGAATATTAAGACCTCATCTTATGGGAAATGGTAAAATCTACATTAAGTCCTGATGGTTTAAGAGTTTTTAATCGAAAAATCCATTCCAATTCACGTCTCTTTAGTAATGTCAAACGATCACCACCGCGTTTAGGTTTAGGTTTGTGTCTGTAAATATCTTGTAACTATTGTAATAGATGTTTTGTTTTTATTACATGATTGGCTCTGTTCACTAGCATTGTCACTTTACAAATTAATCTATGTCATCATAATTGTAATGTAATATGACTGTGATTTATCTTAATCATTGTATTTATTGATCACCATATAGATATCTTCTATAATCACTTGTAACATGCTTGACAAAGGCTCTGTGAGGGAGCTGAAACGTCACATTTTCCAAGCATGGAGGACTAAACTACTCTGTTTTTCCTTCAATTCATTGTGGAGTGCCGTGGATTTTTTTCTACATATCTCTTGGAGGCTTGTATATCGAAGCTGTTGCTGCTGGCACCCATTTCTTTGTGCTCTTGAAAGGTGAACTTTGTACAAGGTGTGCTGCTGTTTTTCTTTATATATATATATATATATATATATATATCAGGACACTAGGGGCACCTAAATATATGATCCTGTTCTACTGCGGGTCATAGATTTAGCACTTTCTAGTTCCAAAACGACAACTCAGGCAAACCATTTTTTACTTGATCTACCTGTTCCAGCAGTAATGCACCTCGTTTTGCTGTCCTCCAGTCATAAATATGTAGAATCATGCGGTTGTGGTACGACACTCCCCACATCTTGGTCACATTACAAAGTTCCACAGGTGCTGCATAATGTGCCTCATTTTGGAGTGTGCCAGCTTATACATTGAAAGAACAGGGCTGCGCCAGTTTTTTGGCTGAAAGGACACCAGAATACTGGCGCAGCCCCTTACATTCATGTCGCCCTAGGTGTACAATACTTGAAGGAAAACCAAATATCCCATATATTTCTACATATGGGGATCCAGTAATTTAAGCTCACACACACAGATGAAGTTGATTCGCCTAATAGCTTCGGCTAAGGATGGGGCTTTAGTGTTTTTCCTTTCGCAAGCGACAGCAGTGTGGGCTAACAAGACCCATGTTCAAGACAGAAAGTCCAGGGGTTAGAGTAAAGATTTTTTTGTTAGAAGCTGAGAGACGGAGTACCTGAATTTCCTAATAAGTGGTCATTCCCCAACATATGTGGTTTGTTTCTTAGAGAGGCTAACTTTTCTTTTTTGGTCGGGGAAGGATCAATTTCAAAATCTGCTTCTAAGGTTTTGATATCAGATAAGAGATTATTATTGATCATCTGGCTGAACTTTTTTTCCTTACTTGCCACTTGTATAAGGTTACACAAATAAATGCCTTATGGGCAAACCAAACAGTAGTGAGGGGTGACACAGACGGGAAGTTTATCATAAAGTACTGTTTAACTTTAGCTTTAAGAAAGGAAACATTATCTATGTGTTTGCTTAAGAAATAAGTAATTCTCCAGAGAGGTTTTTGAGGATTAGGAAAGGAATTTTTAAGATCAGATCAGTTGGTTCATGATCTGAACATGTGATTAGGCCTATATCTGAAGATACCAACTGGTCAAGTGTGGTTTTGTCAATTAAGAAGACATCTAGTTGCAAATAAACTTGTCATGGAGCTGAGAAGAAAGTGTTATCCCTCTCATTAGTATGTAGGTAACGCCAAATGTTGTGGAGATCTTCCTCTAACAGGACGGACTAAAGGTCATTACTAAATTTTTCTCTAGGTCTTGCTCTTGATCTAGTTTGTTATCAACAACAATATTAAAATCTCCACAAATTATGAAACCTCCCCTTCTTACATTCCCCACTGGAATTTGATGTTCATTCGGAGAGTAAATTGTCACTCGAGTGTATGGTTTTGAATTTATTTCACATATTAATATGATAAAACAATTGTTTTGATCTATTGAGTGGTGAAGTTGAAAAGGTAAAGAATTCTTAATCATAATAACTGCTCCTGCTTTCTTTATAAATATGAGATTGGAAAATAAAAGGGAAATATTTATTTATTTAATCTATGAGCATCAATGGAGGTAAGTTGTGTTTCCTGGAGGCATATTATGTCTGCTTTGGATTTGATAATGTTTCTCCACAGCAAGGAGCACTTAAAGGGGTTGTCTCATCTCAAAGTTTCATAGGATGCATAAATGAAATAATGCTGCTTTGCTCTGTCACTTCCTGTTCAAGCTGTCTGTAATTAGCATATGAGCTCTGGGTATTCAGACTTCTCTGTTTATCAGTCTATATTACTAAAATTACATTCTCTAAGGTCCAGAGAAGCTTCTGAGCTACTGTAAACAGTACAGTAATTAGTCTTTTGTCTGAAAGATCAGATAACACACAAGCTTTCACACTGCGGGCCAGCTGTGACCTGCTATCAGATAGAACAAACAGCAGGGAAAAAGGAATACACAGGTCAGTCACTTGGGAAACCTGAGAGCCTTCAGAAGGTGATAAAATCATTTGTAGCTCCTTAACAAAAAAAGATGAACAAAGCAATATATTTGGAAAACGTCTTCATTTAGTATTCTCTACATTTTGAAAGATATTCTTTGCAGTGAAACAACCCCCTTTAAAGGAGACATTGCAAGTCTAAAATTTCAATGACATGGGATATCAAATAAAGTTGGGGTAAGCCTTTCAAATATATCATAAAGACATTGCATGACACCTAACAAAATAATGGAAGGACAAAGTATACATCTGTTAATCAATATGTCAACTGAAAATGGAAAACATAAAAACACAACCTGTCAAAAAACATTTTCCAAGTGAGGAAATACATGTGGGACAAGTCCTGCCTTTTGGCCGGTATTGGAAGAGTTACACATAAAGAGCTATGCATAATGACATGCTCCTATTATTATAGAATTATGCAAAAGGGATATAATAAGAAATCAGTCTACTGCTCTTGTACGTACTGTAGATGTGATGCCTTCTCGGACCACAGTGGTGTGATCATCTCTGGTCTTGTTTGCTATGGGGTGGTGCCCATAGAGGTGAAAATATTCCAGCTTTTCAAGAGAATGCAAGCTTCATCTGGAGAGTTGTAAGTGTACTGAGCACCCTCATTTGTAATGAGCAGCTTGACCTTCATAAAGACCCTCTGTAGGGTATTTCTTTTTCTCAAAGTAGTTGTATATAAGGTTGGAGCTCCCTCCTTTTCATCATTATGTCTGCTGATAAATTTGTCAAGATATCAGCTTTACGAAGGGAAATCTTCCTTGGTGTTATAAAAAATGTATGTGATCTATGATATTCCTCAGTATCTGCTATTGTAGGTTTCTTGGCTTTGGAAGAAGTAGTAAGTGAGGGAAGCGAACAGTGTAGGCCTCTTTTAGTTAAAGATGCATTTTGAGAGGTGGAAGTGAAAAATTCAGGAATATTGGTTTGCTTGTTTTTAGGATTCTTCTTATTAGTTCACCCCATAATTAATTCCTTTTATGTACGGTAAGAGTATAATTGTCAGGAGGAAGCTTTCTTGAAGTGTTGATGAGGAATCAGGGATGGAGTATGGGCACAAATGATGCATAGAAATCAATAGTATAGTATAGCTGTTCTTCAGAGGTACAGTATGCCTCAGAGAAACAAGGTAGTGTTCAGGTTTGAGATAGCTAGTATCAAGTGATCAAAGGACTAAATAAGGAAAGTATGTATTTTGCTGATGGCCTGTTGGTTTTGCAGTGAATCAAGAAAAGAGCACTGGATAAGCTGATACCTTAGCTGGTAGACTCTGGTAAGGAGCCCTATGTGCAAAATTCCCTTTTGTTAGACACAGGCCGCATGATGTAGAAATGTCCATTTATTGGGCTTGTAATAGGTATGTCAGCACTTTTTATACTTCCCCTGATGTAGATTTGTCTCTATGGAATGACTAGAGTAATAGTGGTATGGTAAAGTCACATTTGTTTTTTTCTTCTCTCTTTTTCTCTATTTCCTCCTTAGAATGACTCTGGCATCCAGACCTGACTAGTATATAAGGTACAGCTGATTGTTGTTTTCAGCCTCTATGTAGGTAGGGGTCTGTTTTTGAGCCAGTCTCAGTCTCAGGTACCTAGCACCAGTAGGTAATGATAGGCCGCAGGCAGGGCCGTCTTAACAGCATTATGGGCCCCTGGACAGAGCTGTGAATTGGGCTCCCAAACCAACACAACCACTCACGGGAATAAATATATACATTATAACAATAATATATATAGTGGTCAAACACAAACTCAGGTATAACTGACAACACTGCCATTTAGAGACCACTATTAAGAAGATAGGTATATAGGTCCACTATAGGAAGATAAAGTAGCCCCATGTAGAAAGATAGGTATATATACCCTCTGCAAGTAGTTATTCAGTCCTCTGTAGATAGGTGTATATACCCACTGTAGGTAGTTATACAGTCCTCTGTAGATAGATGGGTATATACTGTATGTCGCTTGTAGGCAGGGCTGTATTTACAGCTCATGCTACCCTAGGCACTGAGCTTGAAAATGTCCCCCAAATTAGTACCGTACAGTTCAAACAGCGTGTTTTGACACTTTTTTGGGGCAGATTAGGCATGTAATATGCCCCCAAAAAGCCTTAAATACTACAATAAAAGGACTGTCAATTATTGCTATATAAAATCAGTGTCCTCTGATAACACTGATTTTACCTCAGTATTTTCACTGCATGCTGTAAGCGAGGACAAAGAATTGATATGTCAATTCTTTGAGTTGCTTTATCCGCTGACCACTATAAGTATAGGAGGCAGAAATTCTAGCTTGGACATCCATCGTCATTTCCTTGTCGGAATTCCACACTTACAAACACGGAATTGCTAACAAGGAAACAGCGCTGTTCTGGCGCTGACACTTTTAGGAAAAATAGAAACTAAAAATAAAAAAACGATAGGCCGGGTTCATACAGCGTATAGCGCCGCACACAGTTACGTGACTCTATATACCTGCTGTTGAAAGTATGCACTGGCCAGCGCGTACTTCACACAATGCTCAGGCCCCCATTTAGCTTAAGATATGTTCACACGGCATAATTGTGGGGTGTAGTTCAGCGCATAATTGTGCTGCAACATGTCCGAAATGCGCCCCGCAATTACGGTAATTCATAGCTTTCATATAGAGCTATGAATTACACCCGTCTTCCCTGGCGTACAATATGCGCGTATTGTACGCCGGGAGAGAGAATTGACATGTCACTTATTCCCGGCATTTATGCACCGTGGATAATAGAAATGAACAGGGCCAAACCCAACGTGCTTTATAAGTACGTGCTGGTGACCGCATACTTCTAAAACACCCTGCGTATTGCTGTACATACAGTACGCGCCGTAATACGCCATGTGAACATACCCTAAACTCTCAGACCCCCAGCTTTGAGCTCTAGTCGCCGGCAATGGCCGTTGTGACAAAAACCATGGTTTCTGGACTAATGCCTTGTATTTCTATTCACTAGTGTTAACTCGGTTTTCTTCTCTGCATGCTTAATTGATTCCTGGAAAATGCCCGCACGAGGAATCCTCCAGCACTCTACTGGTTAATCTGGTTCCTTGATGGTCTTGTTGATTGTGAATTCTGTCTTCCTATCAGGTCTCCTGTTTCTTTCACCCATTACCTTCGTCCTTAGTCTTCCTGGCAGGTATAAAAGGGCTGTCTTCCCCCTTGCCTGCTTTACTGGTCTGTTACCTGCCTGTAAGCTTGCCTTTATTTTTCTGTGCCATGCCTGTTATTGGACTTAGCTTGGTTACTTACTATTCTTCTGTCTCATGACATTGTACCGCGTTTCCCGATAGTTACCGACTTGGCCTGTCTGACCCTGTGTTCGTTTGTCTGCATCTTATGTGTAGGCCGAGTACCGAGGGCAGGTTTACCGGAATACAGCGAAGTCACAGACAAAGAACACGACTCCAACACCAGCTCAACAACGTTTTTCTTTACTGAATTTTCTGGAACAAGATGGTGAACAGTTCCCCCAAACACAGATGTACAAATAAGTATCCTGGACCCCTGTGCTTCACAACGCGCCGCCAGAAGTGTATTTTCTGGATGCCTCGTAACTTTACCTAACTGTGGGGTTTGGAAAGGCCGATAACCCCTTACCTTTTTAATACTGTAAGCACCAATGGGAACGATCGTGTATGATGATTGCAGGCGCCCGCGGCACAGCACAGTAGCTTACAACTTAAATGACTCTACGCGCGTCCCTCCCAAAGGCACATGTGACACAAAACTTTCTCTCACAGGTGAACCGGTTCAAGTAGATAATAGTGTGATAGCAAACTCTTCTCCATGTCCTGAACAGGAAGGTGTAGTTAGGAAACCCCCACTGTGGCCTGTAACTAAACCTAATCTAACTAAACTAACAAAAGGCCTTCTCACAGTTCTGAGCTCGTTGGCGTGCAGGCATCTGGCAGAGGTACCTCTAAGATGGCCGACAGTCCCTGCTCCGGTTGGAGATCACTATGGATGAAGCGGAAGGTCCGGCTGCAGACGTTCCTCACTACCTCTGCAGCTTATCCTTCTTGTCCAGGAGCTCTTTCTCTGCGATGGCGTCTGTATAGACAGTCAGGCTCTCCTCTGTCTCTGGAACAACTATGAATCCTGGGTCTTTTATAGCTCAGTTACTGTCTCTGTCTGTTCTCCTCTGAGTCTCAGCAGCTTCTCAAAATGGCTGGTGCCATGTGCCGGTCTTATACCATGTCCCTCACACCGGCAATGGGACAGCCCACCATTCCTCAACTAAGGGAGGCTGCTGGACAGGGGTAGGTACTTTGGGCGTAGTTTCGGGCACTTCAAAATCAAAGCGCCTCAACATATTTCTCTGCAGATTTCGTGATGGGCCCCCTGCCCCTATTGGCTCTACCTCGTAGACTGGGAATGGCAGGGTCTACCCTTCTCTTGACCACATATGGAAACTCCTCCCACCTCCCATCCAACTTTCCAGGTGGCCTCTTAGCCCTGACCATCACCCGATCACCTGGGGCAAAACTGTCTCTCTGCACGGGCCGCGGGTTAGGATGCACCACTTGTTTCAGGCGTTCTCCTACAACCTTGTGCACCGTCCGCGGTGTTCCTGTGCCCAGGCCGTGGTACTGGTCAGTGGTGGCTCTGTCGGACTGGGCATGTGGAGATCCTCAATCTCTCGACCCGGTCTCCCGAACATCAGCATGTGGGGGGAGTAACCCATGGTACTGTGCAACCTATTGTTATAGGCCCACATCAGCTCAGGCAGGTACTCAGGCCACCTACCCTTCTTACTGTCTTCTAAAGCTCCGTTCCACTGCAAATGATACGGGTTGTTATGGGAACGCTCAATACAATACAACTGGTACTGTTCGCTCATTATAGCCCATTGGAAACATGCCCCTTGGTTGGAATGTATCCTCTGTGGGCACCCAAACACCTGTATAAAGTTCTTGCAGACCGCCTCAGCAGCAGACTCTGCAGTCTGATCCCTAGTGGGTACAGCCATGGCATACTTTGTGAAATGATCCATCATGACCAAACAGTACGAATGCCCAGAGGTAGAGTACCCAATCTGCACATAGTCAATCATCAGGAGCTCTAGGGGCGCAGATATCTAGATGGTCTGAACAGGAGCCCGCTGTTCAGTGCTCTTACTTAACCCACAGGTCTGACACTTAAAGCAAGCTTCAGACACCTTGCTCAACAAGTCAGGGCAGTACACCAGTCGTTGAAGCCACTTATAGGTTTTGTCACTCCCAAAATGGGTGCCTCTCTCATTGGCTTACCGAGCAGCCTCTGGTCCCAATGACATGGGGACAGAGGCGTAACTTCAAGCTCTTGGGCCCCAGTGCAAAAAGTGAAATGGGCCCCCCCCACTTACCATGCACCATTTACAAAACTAGTGTCTTCTTATATTGCAGAAAGGCTTTTGGGCCCCCTTAGGCTGCTGGGCCCGGTAGCGACTGCTACCGCTGCACCCCCTGTAGCTACGCCCCTGCATGGGGATAACAATCTGTTGTCGGTGCTGCAACTCTGATTGTAAGTCGATGGTCTGGCACAGGAGGCCCTCGGAAAAACTCAGCTTATCCCACTGCCTCAACAGCTTTTGCCCCCTCCTGAGTCAGCTGGGTCTGCTTCTCTGGCCGTGGCCAGACCCGTGACTGGACCCACCCCTTCACTTTCTGTAAATCTGGGCAACCATCCTGGACCCTCTGACAATCAGCCACTGTCTTTCCCAACACCATTGGCATCCCAGACGCCACCCCACTGGAGTGTGCCACGTCCTGGAACGCAGGGACCCGGCTAATGTCGGGCATTTCGGTGTCCTCTATGTCCTCATCAAGGCGGCGGGAGGGTCGTCTGCCTGGGACCCGAGTGAGGGCATCGGCATTCCCGGTGTCCCTCCCTGACCGGAACTTATTGCGGAATTGATATTTTGAGAGTCGGGCCACCCATCTCTGCTTGAGGGCTCCAAGCTTAGCATCCTCCAAATACGTCAATGGGTTGTTGTCAATCATGACAGTCACCTCTGCACCTGTCAGGTACTCTGTGAGCCTTTCAGTCATGGCCCACACAGGGCCAAGAGTTCCAACTTAAAGGAGCTATAATTGTCAGGATTGCGCTCCAACTCCTGCAAGGACCGACTGGCATAGGCAATTACTCTCTCTCGCCCCTCCTGAACCTTGGACAGCACAGCCCCCAACCCATGTAGACTACCGTCAGTATACAACAGAAAGGGAGTGTCGAACTGCGCATAGGCCAGAATTGGAGCACTGGTCAGTGCCTCTTTCACCGCTTCAAAAGCCTCTTGCTGCCGAGGTCCCCACTCAATAGGGCAATTCTTTGGGCCCCCAGCAGTATCCCTAAGTAGCTCATTTAAGGGGCCCCTCAGATGAACAAAACGGGGTATAAACCTTTGGTAAAACCCAGCCAGTCCCAGGAATGCCCGCACCTCTCGTAGTGTACACGCAGAGGACAGTTTTGGACTGCCTCCACCTTACTTGGGGCCGGCTGTTCCCCTTCCGAAGGGACCACATGCCCCAAGTACTCTATTCGCTGCTGGAAGAGCTGGCATTTCTTTGGCTTGATCTTAAGCCCATGATCTCATAGTCATTCCAGAACCTGCCACAGTTTCTGAAGATGGTCATCAAACGAATTCCCGAACACCACTACATCGTCCAGGTAGATCAGCACTGACTCGAAGTTAACAACCCCCAGACAATGCTCCATCAGCCGCTGGAATGTCCCTGGGGTGTTGGAAAGCCCAAACGACATCCGATTGAACTCGTAGAGTCCCATAGGCAGAATGAAAGCTGTCTTTGCCCTATCCTTCTCAGCCACTGGTACCTTCCAGTATCCGCTGGCCAGCTCGAGGGTCGAAAAGAACTTTGCATGGCCTAGAGCGGACAGCGACTCTTCAATCCACGGAAGGGGATAGGCATCACGAATGGTCTGGGCATTTAGCTTCCTGTAGTCTACGCAGAACCTGATATTCCCATCTTTTTTTCACACCAAAACCACAGGGTCGGCCCAGGGACTTTGACTTTCGTGAATCACCCGTTTCTCCAGCATGCTAGCCACCATGTCTTTCACTTCCTGGCACATTTTGGGCGGGATTTGTCGGTACCGTTCTCTCATGGGCAGGGCATCGCCTGTGGGGATTTCATGTTCGATGGTAGAAGCACACCCGAAGTCTTCATCATGTCTCGAGAACGCCTCCTGGAATTCCCAGAGGGTATCTTCCAGTAGCTGTTGTTGCCCTGGAGTCAGGGTCCTGCGGTCAATTCCCATCTGAGCCATAATCACTCGGCCTTTCCATTCCGCCTTCGGGGGCTCACCCTTCTGGACGCCCACTGCATAGGTCCAGGCTGACCTCTTGTCGGGCCATAGCGCGATGTCCTCTCGCCGGGAGATATCTTCTCCAGGAACATGGACTTCGGCTAGTAGGGTATTCGCAGGAATGGTCAACTCGCTGTTCATGACGTTGAGGCATCTCACGGATACACATCCCCTCTCCACAGTGCCAAGGGCCCGAGCTACCAGTGCTCGGTTCTGTGACTCTTCCTGTGAGACTGGTTCAACCAAGACTTCCAGCCCATTCAACTTCCATCTGGTTCCCACCGGCAGAATCAATATTTTTTTGGGTCGTGGCGGGATCTTGATCGGGGTTTTTGCTGACACCTTCACGTGCCCAATGGGTCGACCGGATGTGGGGCTCTTCTGCAGACTGCAGCTCCTCACCATCTGTAGTAGGACTTTCTGAGTGGGCCGGTATGCAGTGGCCCGCTGCCAATATTTTGGCCCCTCTTTGGCATAGAGGTGGTGATCCAGGTCTCGGAGCACGTTCATGCCCAGGATCACATCCACTCCTCTCTTTGATGGGTGATCCACAAGCACAACTCCCTTCTTGTCAATGTCTTGTTCACCAGTCGGACCTGCATCCAAACTATCCCTTGTACATCCAGCTCACCATTCTTGACTGCCGTCAGCCTAATGACGCTGCCATCTTCTGGCTCCATCGTGTGCCCGAAGTGTCTCTCAAAGAACTCCAAGGGCATCAGGGTACACTCTGATCCAGTATCAACTAGGCAGTGCACCTGTCTGCCTTCCAGCTCTGCTTCCATAACAGGACTACTGGTGTAAAGATCGTACTCCTCACACATAGGCCTTGGTTTCTGTTGCCCCGCCGCAGGACGCCCAGCTACTGCGACAGTCGGTAGTTGAACCCTGGCTCAACCCTTACACATTCCTGACACTCTCTGGCGATGTGGCCATACTGTGGGCAAGCCCAGCAGAGGGGTCCCCTAGACCTCTGCACAAATAATGGTCCTCTTACGGGAGGACCCCGCTGGGGGGCTGTTCTGAAAGGGGTACTGCGGGAAGCTGACATTGTTTCTTGAGCGTGTATCCATTCTGCCTTAATCTTGGACACTTCCAGCCGAAGTTCTCTCAACTCTGTCCGCAATGCCCGGACCACACCCATCAAAGACCCTGTGTCCTCTGGTCCTCTACTTGCTTGGGCACTACTCACAGCCTCTACCACTACAGCGGTTAAGTAAACACTATAGAATTTCAGGTCGGCCGACATTCTGGTCATGTCTTGCAAATTGTCCCATAAGGATTTATTATGCAATCCCACAATGAACTGGTCTCTTTGTAGCTTATCCACTTCTGGAAAAGCCCCCATAGCCGCTGGGTGTCGCTGCCTTATCTCATTCATTGTTTCCTGTAGGGCATTGGAGTATTGCATGAGGGTCTCGCCCTCTCTTTGCGGCCGGTTGAAGAAGCAACTTCGCAGGTGCACCACTTTGGTACACCCCCCTGGGGCCCCTTCAAACAGCGAGAATATTTTCTCCAGCATGTCTCTCTTGGAATCGGGACACACCATTACTGTCCACCTAATGTCCCCCTCCAAGGCCCCCAGGGCTATCTCTGCCCCCAGTTCCGGAGATAAGTTATATATTTGAGCAGCGCTGGGCACCGTTTCTGTCCAGTCCAGCAGTCTCATGTCTTTCCTGTCAAATTTGGGGAGGGAGTGCAATAGCAGCCCTAAAGGGACATAACTCACTTGGGAGAGTATTGTGGGGGCACCTTGAGCTTGGCTCTGGGCTGGCGCCATTGACGCCAGGGGAAGATCTCCCGCTGCAGCTCTGTCCTTAACGATCGCTGTATCCTGCCGACTACGCCAAGTTGTAAGATGAGTACCGAGGGCAGGTTTACCAGAATACAGCGAAAGGCATGAACAAAGAACACGACTCCAACACCAGCTCAACAATGGTTTGTTTTACTGAATTTTCTGGAACAAGATGGTGAACAGATCCCCCAAACACAGATGTACAAATACATATCCTGGGCCCCTGTGCTGCACAGCGAACTGCCAGAAGTGTATTCTCTGGATGCCTGGTAACTTTACCTAACCGTGGGGTTCGGAAAGGCCGATAACCCCTTACCTTTTTAATACCGTAAGCACCAACGGGAACGATCATGTGTGATGACGATTGCAGGCGCCCGCGGTACAGCACAGTAGCTTACAACTTAAATGACTCTACGCGCTTCCCTCCCAAAGGCACATATGACACAAAACTTTCTCTCACAGGTGAACCGGTTCAAGTAGATAATGATGTAATAGCAAACTCTTCTCCAAATCCTGAACAGGAAGGTGTAGTTAGGAAACCCCTCTGTGGCCTGTAACTAAACCTAATCTAACTAAACTAACAACAGGCCTTCTCACAGTACTGAGCTCATTGGCGTGCACTCATCTGGCGGAGGTACCTCTAAGATGGCCGGAAGTCCCTGCTCCGGGTGCAGATCCCTATGGATGAAGTGGATGGTCCGACTGCAGACGTTCGTCTCTATCTTGTCCTTCTTGTCCAGGAGCTCTCTATCTGGTGTTTGTATAGACAGTCAGGCTCTCCTCTATCTCTGGAACAACTCTGAATCCTGGGTGCTTTATAGCTCAGTTACTGTCTCTGTCTGTTCTCCTCTGAGTCTCAGCAGCTTCTCAAAATGGCTGGTGCCATGTGCTGGTCTTATACCATGTCCCTCATTTACATATACTGGAAACAGGACATAGCGACATCTTATGGCAAAATAGTAGAATACAATGAAATATTTCACAACTGTCATGCATGGGATTTTACTTGGAAAACAGTGAGTCTGGCCCACTATCCCACACATGTATCCATGTATTTAGTGTAGCTCTCAGTCTTCTGGTTGAGGCCGACCTATTAAGGAGTTGGGCTAACTCAAAAGGCAGGGACAGTGGTTGGTTACAGTGTTAGGGTCTAACTGTTTTTGTCTGCTCGTGTGTCCCTTACCGGTCCCTTACAAACACACCCCACATTTACACCGTGTGAACATACCTTAAGCTGAATGGGGACCTGAGCATTGTGTGAAGTACACGCTGGCCAGTGCATACTTTCAACAGTAGCCATAAAGCAGCACGTAGCTGTGCGCGATACTATACACCGTGTGAACCCAGCCTACCTGTCAATCATTTTTCCTAAACATGTCAGCGCCAGAACAGCGCTGTTTCCTCGTTAGAAATTCTGTGTTGGTAAGCGTGGAATTCCAACAAGGAAATGACGATGGATGTCCAAGCGAGATTTGCAGCCTCCTATTCTTATAATGTTCAGTGGATAAAATGACTCAAAGAATTGAGATATCAATTCTTTGTCCTCGCTTACAGCATGCAGTAAAATTACTGAGGTAATATCAGTGTCGTCTAAATGATGACACTGATTTTACATAGCAATAAATAACAGTCCTTTTACTGAAGTATTTAAGACTTTTTTGGGGGCATATTACACGCCTGAAAAGGGTCAAAACACACTGTTTGAACTGCACGGTACTAATTTGGGGGGCATTTTAAAGCTCAAAGCCTGGGGCTGCATGAGCTGTAAATACAGCCCTGCCTACAGGGGACATACAGTATATACACATGTCTTTCTACAGAGGACTGTATAAGCACCTCTAGGAGGCATATATACATATCTACAGAGAACTGTATAACTACCTACAGGGGTCATATATACCTATCTACAGAGGACTGTATAACTACCTACAGTGGGTATATACACCTATCTACAGAGGACTGTATAACTACCTATAGGGGGTATATATACCTATTTTCCTACATGGGGCTACTTTACCTTCCTATAGTGGGCTTATATACCTACCTTCTTAATGGTGGTCTCTATATTGTGATGTTGTAGGTTATACCTGATCTGGTATCTGACCACTATGTATATTATTGTTATCAATAATGTATATATGTGAATGGTTTTGTTGGTTTGGGGGCCCAATTCATAGCTCTGCCCAGGAGTCCATAATGCTGTTAAGATGCCCTGCTAGTAGGTCTTACTTTGCTCAGGGTGGAAAGGTAAGCTTGGATGGTGAATCAGGCTTGTCAAAGCTTCCGTCTTCCTTGTTCTCATGCCGAGCAAGTGGTTTGGAAACCTGGGGACCACATCTGCCAAGTAGCGAGGTTGATTCTGGTGTGATCTCCACAAGGAAGGTGCAAGCCGCAAGATGTAAAATGGCCACTCTGTGTGAACGGAGAGAGGAAAGTTGCAGCTGCGGGCTAATTTCTGATTTAGAGCAGCTCTAGTTGTCCAAGCTTTATCAAAATGACTCTGGCTGTATGCTGAGCTGACAAGCTGCAAGCTTGAGCAGAAATTCTTGCCTCATGAGGCTTACTTGAGCCAAGGTATGGAGCAGCCTAGCGGAGCTCACTCACAGCATGTTTTGCTACACTCTGGTCCAGGCCAAGCCCCATCTCATATGATTTTCTTATGCAAGAATAACTGCATGGCTTTACAGTTAGCTCTGCTTAGCTGACAGATCTCTTCCTATAGGGAAAACACTGAAGAGACTTGCCAGTCCATCAAGAGAAAAGGCTCATTTAGTGCTTATGCCCAGTTGCATAAATTAATGATTTGATTATCATCCCTTCTTAGCTTTTTTTTCCTATTTTGTGTATTATGGTTGGGAGTGAGCACCCATACATTAGAGAATGTAAAGGGTGATGCATAAGAGAATCCAGTTTGTGAACTGGAAATCTGGTATCTCTAAGCAACATCCTGTTTTCCTTATCTTCTGACCTCAAAAGTTAAATAAGACTCTGGAGAATTTGAGATATATATATATATAAAATATATATATATATATATATATATATATATATATATATATATATATATATATATATATATATATATCTTCCACGTGTGAAGAAGTAAAATCATAGTGGTCTAGTGAGTTGCAGATATTTATTCATTTTGAATTATTTTTCTCTATCTTTTGGTGATGGGAAGTGACTCCATCCTTGCAGATTGCATACAACAAAACATGCTGTTTGTTTTCCCAGAGGTGGATGGGATCTTCCATCAAGAGATTACGACATATATCAGATTACAAATGTCTGACATTGGTTGAAAAAGCATGATCAACCCTTCCAATTATTACCCTGGCTCTTTAATTCACCAGATTTGACCTCAACTGAGCATCTTTAGGACCATGTCCATCTTTGTGTTTTCTCTATGGATCCACCCCAACGCACCTTCCAGCAGCTGTGGGACACTGCAGTCAACATGGCTCCAGATACCTGTGACAACCTATTAGGTTCTTACAAAGTCATTCCCAGCACATCTAGCGCTTGTCCATACTGCACATGGTGCTTATGCTGGATATTAGCTTGTGGTCTTAATAATGTGATTCAATTGTGTAAATTATATAGTGTGATATGAACCCCATAATGGTACCAATAAAAATGGCAACTCATCCTGCAAAAAGCAAGTCATTATGCAGCTCCATAAACAATAAAATAAAAAAGCTATGGTCGTCAGACTATAACGACATAAAAACACAATATTTTTAAAAATGCATTTCTATTGTGTAAAAGTAATAAAGCATAAAAACTATATAAAAATTATATAATTGTAGATGTACTGACCTACATAGTAATGTAAATATGTCATTTATACTGCACGGTGAACGCTGTAAAAAATAAGCCCAAAAAATGGTGGAACTGAGTTTTTTTTCGCCATTTTCATAGCGCAATGCTAAAAAACTGTGGAACACCTGTTAGCCCAAAATGTATAATACACCCCTAGAAAAGATCCATGAGGGGTGTTGAATCCAAAATGGGGTGACTTCTGGAAGGTTTCACCTGTTCTTGTACTTTGGGGGCCTTTCAAATGTGACATGGCACCCACCAAAATCTGAGCCCAAACAGCAGTTTACAGCCACATATAGGGTATTGCCAAACTTGGAAGAAATTGGGTAACACATTTTAGGGTACTGTTATCCAAGATTCCTTGTAAAAAAATAAAGCATTTTAGCTAAAATTGCAGATTGTTGGGGAAAATATGTTTTTCATTTTCACAGCCTTACGTTAAAAAAAAAATAGTGAAACACTTGTGAGGTTGATATACTTACTACACTCCTGGATATATTCCTTAAGGGTTGTAGTTTCCAACATGGGGTCTTTTCATGGGTGTTTATTAAGTTTAAGCACCTTAGGGTGTCTGCAAACCTGAAATGGTGCCTAAAGAAAATAATGAAAATGTAATGAAAATGAGACCCCAAAGTTCAGTAGGTGCTCCTCCTAGTCTGAGTGTGTGGTTGAGTTAAATAGGGCCACATATGGGATATTTCTAAAAATTGCAAAACTGGGGAAATCAATATTGAGTTGCATTTCCCTGCTATCATCTACTGTGTACAGTGAACAATGGATTAATATTGAAAATCTGTAAAAAAAAAAAAAAAAACAACAACCTGAACTTTCACCTCCACTTTACTTTTATTTCTGTGAAACACCTAGAAGGTTAATAAACATCCTAAATGATGTTTTGAATACTATAATGCTTGCAGTGTCTTAGATGGCATCATTTATGGGGTTATTTGAAAGACAGGTTCCTCAAAACTACATCAGAACTGGACTGGTCCCTAAAAAATATCTATGTTGCAAATTTTCTTGAAAATATGAAAATTACTACTAAAAGGTTAAGTCCTCTAATGTCACAAAAAAATAAAAAAAAAATAAAAAATTATACCAACATACATTAGATATATGGTAGATGCTAGTTATAAACTATCTTGTGTGATATAACTATCTGTCTTACATGCAGAAATTTTTAAACTCTGAATTTTTTTTTTACATTTTCACAACATTTTGAAATTTTTCACAAATAAACAAAGATTATATGGAACAAAATTTCTCACATGGATAGGTAAAAGTATCATAAAGTTATTCCCACATAAAGTGACACGTCAGATTTCAAAAATGGGGCTCTGTCAGGAAGATTAAAACTGTCTGAGGTGGTAAGGAGTTAAATAAAGTGTCTGGTACCTTACATATGGAGTTTTACTCATATCATAAAATGTTCCAAATACTTGTTTGATTTGTTATGAAGTTTTAGGGCTTGTCCCCACAGCATGATATTTTGGTCTTTTTTTATATGGTTTGTGGTTTTAGAAAACGTCTGAAAACTGACAAGCAACGTTCCTCCATAGACTTTAAAAAAAAATTTGTTCAGCAGTCCCCACTGAGTGGATTTTCCGCTGGACGTTTCTTTTTACACCCCCGGTGTTCCGAAAAACTTAGAACATGTCCATTCTTCCACCTGGTTTTCAGGCAGAACACGAACAGGTGGGTGCGAAGCGGGATGGCTTGAATCCACAAACCACAGACAAAAGCCGCCCCCCTGTGTGCCAAAAAAAGGCTAAATACTGGTCGGAAAATCTGACCGGTATTTGGACTTTGCCGTGGGAATGTATCCTTAATAGATTATTTTTATGACATAAATACATTTCATTTATATGACTCAGTATTTAGTCACTTAAATTATGAAGTTTCTATAAAAAGACTATTCTCTTTAATGTATCTTTTTTACAGATTTTAAAGAGATGCTTAAAATCTAGCATAACAAAGAAAATTATTATCACTGAACATGAAACTTTATTTGTGGCAGAGCCATAATATGACATCCAGCAGCATCATTGACATCACATGCTGGAGATGTTAATTTACTAATTCATTTCTTATTTTAAAAATGCTACCAGCGATAATTTCTTAAAGTGCTTCATTAATTCAATGGTGGCATACAGTACTTTGAAAAAGTTTGCTTTTTCACTTGACATACTATAAGATCAGAAGGAAATGAAGGATTAAACAAAGTGTGAGTGATAATAATTAAATGCAGCTGCTTAAAACCTGTCGGAAAACCTAGCTATTTCTGAAGGACAGATAATCTCTTTCATTCCTGATTTGCAATTTAACCTTTCATGTTTATTATTCATGTACTTATTAGTAAGATAAGTAAATCCAGATGAATAACCTTATTAGCCTTTTTATTTTATTACAAGGATCAATGCCCTAATCACACTCTTACTATGATCCTTTAAGAGTTTACCAGATGGTTGCAAGTGAATCTTCAAAGCTTATTATAGAATGGTATGTATTTCTATTTACACATTATATTACATTTAAGTTGTTATGATATGTTCACACATAGTGTATTCAAAGCAAAAAAACACAGTTGTCAAAATGAGCACATAAATTATAAACAGATTTCATGAGTATTTTTACCATGTTTTATGGCATGATTTTGAACAAACAGGTCAGTGGGCTTTTAGGAGCCTAAATGACTAAAAAAATACTAGTTTGGATTCAATAGTGATCTGTAAAGAACAAAGTTCTATATGTTGGCTAATTAAATTAAAGTGTGAAATGTGTCTCCCCATACAAGTGGAGTTTCTCAACAATGCAATGCAGTTGGATTATTGGTGCCTGTGTTCTACACAACTAGATATGAGGCAAATCAGGTCAGACATCCTTTCTTCAGACTATGGCTTGGGCTGACGGTAATGTGTGGATGCAGTAAATGTATGCTAAAGGAAATGCATGTTTCATAATACCTACTTCACATGTCTGTACATGTTCCATTTTTTATATCGATATTGGAGTGATATTACCAAAAGAACAAAAAGATTATTCACCTAAAACAAAATATATGTTGATAAAAAACTGACAGCTAGGGCCACATGTATGAAACCTGTCTAGTTCTAAAACTCACTTTGTTGCCCATAGCAACCCATCAGAGCGCCCCTTTCATTTCATATAGTGCTCTGGAAAAATGAAAAGGGGGGCTCTGATTGGTTCCTATGGGCAGCACAGTGAGTTTTAGACCTAGACAGTTTTCATACATGTGATCCCTTATGTCAAAATGTGGAGCAAAATAGATATAGAACTAAAAAAGGAAAAAAAATCAAAAAATATTATTATATTTAATCTGTATTCAAACAAGTCTGAATTAGCTTTCAGCCTATTTCTTGGCTGACATAAAACCTACTAATCTGAACTTGTTTATAATTTTTTTACTTTTTTTTTCTTGAAAAAATATTATAACTAGAGCGTGTTCTTTTATGGTAATAGTAGAAATGGTTTGTAGTACAATTCATATCTCCATATTGATTTGCAGAAAACATCTGCCTGTAGAATTTCTTAGCTGAAAAAAGTGATATAAAACATAAAAAAATGCTGCAAAAAATGCTATAAAACCACCCATATGGTGGAACAGCAAGTAACATACTTTACACCATGCATTTCATGTAGATTGGATGAGAATGGGCCACAGACTTGCTGCAGTTTTTACTCTTTATATTGCTATGCAATACAAAGGAATAATTCTGCAGCAACTATATTGCAAATAAACATTTGCATCAAGATACAAAGCTAATATTTAAAGACGGGTTTCTAACTAGCACTTTGATGACATACCGGTAGTATATGACACTAAAGTGTGATAGGAACAGTTCCTACCTTTGGGTACCGCACTTATTTCAGAAATGGGCCCTCAACAGTTTACACTCAGAACAGAGAGCAGATCACGCTTGCACTGACTCTCCATTCTGTTCTATGGGAATTCTAAGTACAGCAGAACACACTGCTCCACTGTACTCGGAACTCTGACTGAACAGAATGGAGAGTCGGCTACCTGGAGAGTCCGCCTCATAGTGGTTTTTTGCCTTTCTCTGGACAAACACTGTAGGGTTGTAGGTTGGATTTGATGGACCTGTGTTTTTTTTTTTTTCAACTTTATATACTATTATACTATAAATTCTGAGCCAAGACTTTTGGAGGCATGTTTCCAACATAGGTGTAAATCCCACAGAGGTGTGACCTGCACCTATCACACTTTGATGACATATTCCATCAATATACCATCAAAGTGTGACATGGAAACACCCCTTTTACGGAATTTGCAGAGTATTTGTTGTAGCATAATTTGGGGAGTAAGATTACTTGTGAATATATCTTTACAGCTGAAGTGCCCATGTCACCTGATTATTAAACGGATCCTATAGTGATCTGAGTGTGGTCCAATTAAATCATAGGAGATCCAGGAGTTGGAGCAGTAATGCTAATGCTTCTATCTGCCATATTACAGCCTTTTTAAAGAATCCTAATAAGTGATATGAGTGTATTTGTTTTTCTGAAAACCAAAAGCAACAATTCTTGCTACATGGACATGTATTTCTAGTTTTGTCAGGTAGCATTGTTTATGTACAAATCATCAGGCAGGAAAATATAGGGTATGTGCAATTACCCCAAAGCAAGTCTATTGGATAAAAATGAAGAAATAGCCAGAGAGGAGAAAAACAATCAGTTATGTGACATTTACAGAGGAAACATGGTTACTATGGTAATACTCTCCAGCTGTGTTTTCAGACATAAAAACCTCCTGCAGATTAAATGCACTAGGTCACAGCATGAACATGACCTATTCGGATATTAAAAACACTAGATTTTGCTAAACTTTCCAATGCAACAGGGTTTTCACATTACAGCATTGCTATTTAATCAGAGCGAGAGAGGTCAAATGATTAGTTCAGAAAAATATATGTGTATATTCAACTTTGACTAAAAAGAACACATTTTACTTATCACTTATTGACATGGGAATAATATTGTATTAAACTTTCATTAAAGGCTTTCTATTTCTTTTTCAAATAAAAAAAACTGCAGAATCCAGATGTTACCTGTAGACATACTCATCAACTTTCCTGGTTTGTGCAGGAAACTCCTGCAAACTCAGGACATTTTCCACTCACTGGGAGAGTTGTTGAACCTTCTGCAGCCAAAAGTCTGACAGAGGTTCTTTAAGGGAAGAGGCACTGGAACAACTTCATGAAATGCTACTCTGGCACTATGGCACGCATGACATCTCCTCCATCCCCTGTCCTGACCTGGCTGTTATAATTAAACTCTCTCAACCACCCTGGATATATTGGCACCACTTAAATCCCGAACCATCAAAGACAGAGGTTGACAGTCTTGGCCTCAAACTCGCTTTCAGCAGTGCTGTTCCAGGTGTGCTAAATGTCTGTGAAGAAAATAAAAGCTACCTGCAGACTTTCTTCACCACACTTCCCTTCATTGTGCCAAAAATATTTTACCTCCCTCATCACTTTCCACTCCCTCTTCAGACCCAAAGCTTAGACCATGGTCACTGATCTTCGTACTGAAGACCTGACAACTCACTTCAAAAAGAAAGTTGACAGTATCTGGCAAAACATGACTTCTGAATCCCCAAGTCATATTTATCTTGTCCCTCCTGTATATTCTATAATCTGCTCTCAGCACTTGAACCAATGACAGAAGTATCCAGGCTTCTCTTGTCTGAGCACCCCCCTACCTGCTCTAGTGACCCCATTCCTTTCCACCTTGTCCAGTCCATTTCTCCAGCTGTCCTCTCTCAGCTTACTGCAAACTTCAGCTTCTGTCTCTCCACTGGGATCTTTCCATCCTTATTTAAACAAGCTGTTATAACCCCCTTTACTAAAAAAGCCCACTCTGGACTCATCCTGCGCTGCTAACTACCAATCATTGTCTAACCTGCCCTTCATCTCTAAACTCAAAGAACACTTGGTCTACTCTTACCTAACCTGCTCTATTAAGTTTCTGAACCCACTAAGTTTCTGAACCTTATACTCCACAGAAACTGCTATAGCTAAAGTCTCAAGTGATCTCTTCACAGCTAAATCTCAGGACAACTACTTGTTGTTGCTTCTTCGTGATCCCTCTGCAGCGTTTTCATCCTACCTCTCTGACCGGTTCTTCAGTGTCTCATTTAAAGGCTCTACTTCTTCTCCTTTTGCTGTTGTGGTTCCTCAGGGATCAGTTCAGGGTCCTCTCCTCTATTTATTCTACAAAGCCCCCATTGGATAAACCATCAGCAGATTTGGCTTCCAGTACAAGCTCTATGCTGATGACACTCCATTATACACCTCTTTCCCAGACATCACTCCTGCCCTGCTACAAAACACCAGTGACTATTTGTCCGCTGTCTCTGACATGTCCTCCCTCTATCTTAAACTAAACCTCACTAAAACTGAACTCGCCATTCTGCCATCTACTTACCAACCCCACCCAGTCATTTCTGTTTCACTGTGTGGTACCACCATAACACCTAGGCAGCAGGCCAGCTCTCTTAGTGTTATACTAGATTCTGATCTGTTCTTCACCCCTTATACCCAATCCCTTGCCTGCTCCTGTCACCTGCACTTCAAGAACATCTCTAGAATTTGTCCTTTTCTTACAGTGGAAACAACTCAACCTCTCATTGTTGCTCTTATTCTTTCTTGTCTTAACTACTGTAACTAATTGCTTATCGATCTCCCTCTCTGTAACCTTTCCCTGCTCAAGTATGTCCTGAATGCAGCAGCCAGGCTCATCTTTCTTTCCAGCCACTATACTGATATCTTTACCCTGTGTCAATCACTGCACTGGTTGTCTATTTAGTATAGACTACAACATAGCGAATGTTCATACAACATTTATTAGATGGATGTTTGGATCTGTGTTTCGGACCCTAAACGGATCCAAACACACATCTAACAATGTGCAGTGTGATTTACATTGCTATCAATGTAAAACATGCATCGGCGTTCAGACGAGTGATTACCGATGCGTGTTTTACATGCGTCTTGGTGATGCATCTTTCTGATCTGTTCAAAGAATTGACATGTAAATTCTTGATCCGTTTGACACAGCAGGCACCCTAGCTAAAACTATAGGATGCGTTTCTGCTGCAGCAAAAATGCATCCAAACACGCAGCATACATTTGGTGCATGTTGGATGCATTTCACGTAGCGCTTTTGAATGCATCTTCTTAAGCAGGCCTACCAAGATCATCAATTGCTAATCTCCCGGTATTAGTCACACACATTTCTTTCACTCCATGCACTTGGGCACTCACGGGCATTTATCTGTATAAAGATGTACGGTCTGGTCTGGGTGGTAGGAAAACCCACTTTTTATGTAAATCACCCCATAATTATGGAACATGGCTGGACCATTATGTAAACAAAGCACTTCTCATCTTTTGTCTCACCCATACATCCTAATAGATTGTAAGTTCTTGTGAGCAAGGCCCTCACACCTTGGACCTCATGTATGAAAACTGTCTAGGCCTAAAACTCACTTTGTTGCTGAGTGCACCTCTCATTTTTCCAGAGCACTATATGAAATAAGAGAGGCCCTCTGATTGGTTGTTATGGGCAACAAAGTGAGTTTTAGACCTAGACAGTTTTCATACATGTGGCCCCTTGTGTCTGATCAGTAAGTAGCTTTTTACTTATGTATTTTGTACTTATACCCTCTAAATTATCAAATGCTGAGGAATATGTTGGTGCTATATAAATAAATATTATTTTTATTAATTGGAGGCCCTCATAGCTGCCATGAATGTATTACTATTGCACTCTTCCATAGGCAGGGCATAATAGGAGATCAGAAAAACTCCAAAATAAATCCTATCCTTAAAACATAACTTTTATTTTATGTCTCACTAAAATATTATTACACAAGTGAACTGATAGACTGTTCCCCTCAACATGATTACATATTAAGTGAAAAATAGGGGAAGGACCAAGTGGATGGGGTACTTCTCCCTATCCTGTCCCTAATGACCACTTGCCCTCGCCGTGGGATAACCGCCCTGATAAGGAAGATCTCGCACAACTAATGTACCCTAATAGGATTTCCCTAGATATTCGCTCCAGAATCTCTCAGTGTCTAAGTACAGGGTACATATAAAGTAAGGCATATAGTATATAGTACCTACAATGTAAAGCAACATATGAAATGTGAATTGTAATTTTGTACACTAAACAACTATATATTTGATATAAGATATTGTTGTAGGTACTATAGGATGAGATTTAGTAGTCTTTAGGGACAGGATAGAAATAAGTACCTCAGCCACTCGGATCTCCTCTATTTTTCACTTATTATATAATTGCATTGAAAGGAACAGTGAGACAGAATAAAAACTATATTTTCAGGATGGGATTTAGTATGGAGTTTAAATGATTTTTTTGTTATCACTAGTCTATTGATCTTTTTGGAATATAATAGGAGATTAGCATATTCAAGAGAGGAGAACTGCAGTAGATAACACAATTGAATTACCTCTGGGGTAACTGTCAGTAAAAAACAGGAAAAAAAAGTTTTAGAAAGGAAAAATATAGTAAAAACAAATACAGACCTGCAGAACATAGGCAGCATATCCTTTATGAACTCTGTGAACCCCCTCTCCACACACACCAAAAAAAAAAAAAAAGAATTGTGCAAGTTATGACTCTTGTAAGATGAGGATGAAATAAGTGTTAAGGTCTTAAGAACCCTAAGCAGAGCAACCGCTCTGAAATGGACAACCACATACTCGCAGCAGCATGAGGTCAGGCAGTGGCACAGTGACATTCTGGAGGTGGCAAACAGTAGTAGACCACAGAGTGGCACAATGACAGAGAGTGGAGGTCACGGCAGAAGAAGCATGAGGTCAGTGAGTGGCACAATGACACAGTGTGGAGGGCACGGCAGCAGCCACAGCAGCAGCATGAGGTCAGACAGTGGCAAAATTACATTCTGGAGGTGGCAAAAACAGGAGTAGGCCACAGAGTGGCACAATGACACAGTGTGGAGGTCACGGCAGCAGCCACAGCAGCAGCATGAGGTCAGACAGTGGCACCATGACAGAGTGTGGAGGTCACGGCAGCAGCCACAGCAGCAGCATGAGGTCAGGCAGTGGCACAGTGACATTCTGGAGGAGGCAAAACAGTAGTAGACCACAGAGTGGCACAATGACAGCGAGTGGCGGTCACGGCAGAAGAAGCATGAGGTCAGTGAGTGGCACAATGACACAGTGGGGAGGTCACGGCAGCAGCCACAGCAGCAGCATGAGGTCAGACAGTGGCACAATGACATTCTGGAAGTGGCAAAAAACAGGAGTAGGCCACAGAGTGGCACAATGACACAGTGTGGAGGTCACGGCAGCAGCCACAGCAGCAGCATGAGGTCAGACAGTGGCACCATGACACAGAGTGGAGGTCACGGCAGCAGCCACAGCAGCAGCATGAGGTCAGGCAGTGGCACAGTGACATTCTGGAGGTGGCAAAACAGTAGTAGACCACAGAGTGGCACAATGACAGAGAGTGGAGGTCACGGCAGAAGAAGCATGAGGTCAGTGAGTGGCACAATGACACAGTGTTGTTGGCACGGCAGCAGCCACAGCAGCAGCATGAGGTCAGACAGTGGCACAATGACATTCTGGAGGTGGCAAAACAGTAGTAGGCCACAGAGTGGCACAATGACAGAGAAGGGACGTCAAGGCAGACACAGCATGACGTCAGACAGAGGCACAATGACACAGTGTGGAGTTCACGGCAGAAGCCACAGCAGCAACATGATGTCAGACAGTGGCACAATGACAGAGTGTGGAGGTTACGGCAGCAGCCACAGCAGCAGCATGAGGTCAGGCAGTGGCACAATGACATTCTGGAGGTGGCAAAAACAGGAGTAGGCCACAGAGTGGCACAATGACTCAGTGTGGAGGTCACGGCAGTAGCCACAGCAGCAGCATGAGGTCAGACAGTGGCACCATGACAGAGTGTGGAGATTACGGCAGCAGCCACAGCTGCAGCATGAGGTCAGGCAGTGGCACAATGACATTCTGGAGGTGGCAAAACAGTAGTAGGCCACAGAGTGGCACAATGACAGAAAGTGGAGGTCACGGCAGCAGCAGCATGAGGTCAGAGAGTGGCACAATGACACAGTGTGGAGGTCACGGCAGTAGCCACAGCAGCAGCATGAGGTCAGACAGTGGCACCATGACAGAGTGTGGAGATTACGGCAGCAGCCACAGCTGCAGCATGAGGTCAGGCAGTGGCACAATGACATTCTGGAGGTGGCAAAACAGTAGTAGGCCACAGAGTGGCACAATGACAGAGAAGGGAGGTCACGGCAGCAGCAGCATGAGGTCAGAGAGTGGCACAATGACACAGTGTGGAGGTCACGGCAGCAGCCACAGCAGCAGCATGAGCTCAGGCAGTGGCACAATGACATTCTGGAGGTGGCAAAAACAGGAGTAGGCCACAGAGTGGCACAATGACACAGTGTGGAGGTCACGGCAGAAGCCGCAGCAGCAGCATGAGGTCAGACAGTGGCACCATAACAGAGTGTGGATGTCACGGCAGCAGCCACATCATCAGCATGAGCTCAGGCATTGGCACAATGTCATTCTGGATGTTGCAAAAACAGGAGTAGGCCACAGAGTGGCACAATGACTCAGTGTGGAGGTCACGGCAGTAGCCACAGCAGCAGCATGAGGTCAGACAGTGGCACCATGACAGAGTGTGGAGATTACGGCAGCAGCCACAGCTGCAGCATGAGGTCAAGCAGTGGCACAATGACATTCTGGAGGTGGCAAAACAGTAGTAGGCCACAGAGTGGCACAATGACAGAGAGTGGAGGTCACGGCAGCAGCAGCATGAGGTCAGAGAGTGGCACAATGACACAGTGTGGAGGGCACGGCAGCAGCCACAGCAGCAGTATGAGGTCAGACAGTGGCACAATGACATTCTGGAGGTGGCAAAACAGTAGTAGGCCACAGAGTGGCACAATGACAGAGAGTGGAAGTGGAGGCAGACACAGCATGAGGTCAGACAGTGGCACAAAGACACAGTGTGGGGGGCACGGCAGCAGCCATAGCAGCAGGATGAGGTCAGACAGTGTCACAATGACATTCAGGAGGTGGCAAAACAGTAGTAGACCACAGAGTGGCACAATGACAGAGAGTGGAGGTCACGGCAGAAGAAGCATGAGGTCAGTGAGTGGCACAATGACACAGTGTGGAGGGCACGGCAGCAGCCACAGCAGCAGCATGAGGTCAGACAGTGGCACAATGCCATTCTGGAGGTGGCAAAACAGTAGTAGGCCACAGGGTGGCACAATGACAGAGAAGGGAGGTCACGGCAGCAGCAGCATGACGTCAGAGAGTGGCACAATGACACAGTGTGTAGGTCACGGCAGAAGCCACAGCAGCAGCATGTGGTCAGACAGTGGCACAATGACAGAGTGTGGAGGTTACGGCAGGAGCCAAAGCAGCAGCATGAGGTCAAGCAGTGGCACAATGACATTCTGGAGGTGGCAAAAACTGGATTAGGCCACAGAGTGGCACAATGACACAGTGTGGAGGTCACAGCAGTAGCCACAGCAGCAGCATGAGGTCAGACAGTGGCACCATGACAGAGTGTGGAGATTACGGCAGCAGCCACAGCTGCAGCATGAGGTCAGGCAGTGGCACAATGACATTCTGGAGGTGGCAAAACAGTAGTAGGCCACAGAGTGGCACAATGACAGAAAGTGGAGGTCACGGCAGCAGCAGCATGAGGTCAGAGAGTGGCACAATGACACAGTGTGGAGGTCACGGCAGCAGCCATAGCAGCAGCATGAGGTCAGACAGTGGCACCATGACAGAGTGTGGAGATTACGGCAGCAGCCACAGCTGCAGCATGAGGTCAGGCAGTGGCACAATGACATTCTGGAGGTGGCAAAACAGTAGTAGGCCACAGAGTGGCACAATGACAGAGAAGGGAGGTCACGGCAGCAGCAGAATGAGCTCAGAGATAGGCACAATGACACAGTGTGGAGGTCACGGCAGCAGCCACAGCAGCAGCATGAGCTCAGGCAGTGGCACAATGACATTCTGGAGGTGGTAAAAAAAGGAGTAGGCCACAGAGTGGCACAATGACTCAGTGTGGAGGTCACGGCAGCAGCCACAGCAGCACCATGAGGTCAGACAGTGGCACCATGACAGAGTGTGGAGGTCACGGCAGCAGCCACAGCAGCAGCATGAGGTCAGGCAGTGGCACAATGACATTCTGGAGGTGGCAAAAACAGGAGTAGGCCACAGAGTGGCACAATGACTCAGTGTGGAGGTCACGGCAGTAGCCACAGCAGCAGCATGAGGTCAGACAGTGGCACCATGACAGAGTGTGGAGATTACGGCAGCAGCCACAGCTGCAGCATGAGGTCAGGCAGTGGCACAATGACATTCTGGAGATGGCAAAACAGTAGTAGGCCAAAGAGTGGCACAATGACAGAGAGTGGAGGTGACGGCAGCAGCAGCATGAGGTCAGAGAGTGGCACAATGACACAGTGTGGAGGGCACGGCAGCAGCCACAGCAGCAGTATGAGGTCAGACAGTGGCACAATGACATTCTGGAGGTGGCAAAACAGTAGTAGGCCACAGAGTGGCACAATGACAGTGAGTGGAAGTGGAGGCAGACACAGCATGAGGTCAGACAGTGGCACAAAGACTCAGTGTGGGGGGCACGGCAGCAGCCAAAGCAGCAGGATGAGGTCAGAGAGTGTCACAATGACATTCAGGAGGTGGCAAAACAGTAGTAGGCCACAGAGTGGCACAATGACAGAGAGTGGAGCTCACGACAGCAGCAGCATGAGATCAGAGAGTGGCACAATGACTTTCTGGAGGTGGCAAAAACAGTAGGCCACAGAGTGGCACAATGACTCAGTGTGGAGGCCACGGCAGCAGCCACTGCAGCAGCATGATATCAGAGAGTGGCACAATGACATTCTGGAGGACGAAAAACAGTAGTAGGCCACAGAGTGGCACAATGACAGAGAGTGGAGGTCACGGCAGAAGCAGCATGAGGTCAGAGAGTGGCACAATGACACAGTGTGGAGGTCACGGCAGCAGCCACAGCAGCAGCATGAGGTCAGAAAGTGGCACAATGACATTCTGGAGGACGAAAAACAGTAGTAGGCCACAGAGTGGCACAATGACAGAGAGTGGAGGTCACGGCAGAAGCAGCATGAGGTCAGAGAGTGGCACAATGACACAGTGTGGAGGTCACGGCAGCAGCCACAGCAGCAGCATGAGGTCACACAGTGGCACAATGACATTAAGGAGGAGGCCAAAACAGTAGTAGGCCACAGAGTGGCACAATGACAGAGAGTGGAGGTCACGGCAGAAGCAGCATGAGGTCAGAGAGTGGCACAATGACACAGTGTGGAGGTCACGGCAGCAGCCACAGCAGCAGCATGAGGTCAGAAAGTGGCACAATGACATTAAGGAGGACGAAAAACAGTAGTAGGCCACAGAGTGGCACAATGACAGAGACTGGAGGTCACGGCAGAAGCAGCATGAGGTCAGAGAGTGGCACAATGACACCGTGTGGAGGTCACGGCAGCAGCCACAGCAGCAGCATGAGGTCAGACAGTGGCACAATGACAAATTCTGGAGGTGGCAAAACAGTAGTAGGCCACAGAGTGGCACAATGAAAGAGAGTGGAGGTCACGGCAGCAACAGAATGAGGTCAGAGAGTCGCACAATAACACAGTGTGGATGTCACGGCACCAGCAACAGCAGCATGAGGTCATAGAGTGGCACAATGACAGAGTGTGGAGGTGGGTGGCAATATAAGTCCCTGGTAAAGATGGTGGTAGGCACATGGAGAAACTGGCAGCAGATGTGTGGCATCAGGCAGGTGGCGGCATCAGATTAGTGGCTGAGGCAGGTAGTTTGAACCCAGACTCATTTCTCACAGTCATCTTGACAAAGGTCAGTCTTTCCACATTTCCCGTGGACAAGCGGGTTCTCCTTGGGGTAACGATGGCCCCCACCGCACTGAACACCCGCTCTGATGCCACACTACTGGCCGGGCAGGACAGCTTCTCCACTGAAAACTCGGCAAGTTGCGGCCACACATCCAGTTTGGCTGCCCAGTAGTCCAGCGGATCTTCTAACTGGGGTGGCAGAGTGCTGTCCAGGTAGGCCACCACCTGTTGGTTCAGGTCCTACTGCTGCTGCTGGCGACTGTCCTCCTCACTAGCCGGGTGAAGGAAGCTGCTCATCAGTGACTCCAGACTTAGGTTGCTGCTGATGGAGCTGGTACTGCTCCTACCCCCCCCCACCTTCCCACAGCAGCCGTGAGCGCTGAAGAACCCCCCGGTCAGACCTGTCAGAGGAGGGACGATGCTGCACATAGGCAGCGGCCAACTGACTATGGAGAATTTCCCTATAGTATTTGAGTTTGTCCTCCCTCTCAGCAGCTGGGAAAAAGGCTCCCATTTTGGACCAGTAGCAAGGGTCCAATAGGGTGGAGAGCCAGAAGTCATCCCTCTGCCGGATGGTGACTATTCGGCTGTCACTAGCCAGGCAAATCAGCATGCTGCGGGCCATCTGCACAAGTGACTCTGTAGGGCTCCCTGCCTCCATCTCCACTGTATACTGCAACGGCGCTTACTGGTCATCTGCCTCGTCTTCCTCATCTCCATCTACCTCCTCCAGCTGCTCCTGCTCTCTTGTCACCTGGGTAGAAAATCCACTCATTTCACCAGACAATGCTTCTGCTCCAATGTCCTCCTCCTCCTCCTCCATTTCAGTCCCCACCGGCCTCATGTGGCCACGAGAGGTAGTCGCCACGTCTCCAGTCCCCGGCCCAGACAGATTTTTCAGCATCTGTTCCAGGACATGAAACAGTGGAATGACGTTATTCATCCCGTAGTCCTGGCGACTGACGAATAACGTCGCCTCCTCAAACGGCTTCAGCAAACGGCAGGTGTCACGCATGAGCTGCCACTGTTTGACATGAAAGTTACACAGGGGAGTACTCCTCTCCGCCTGGATCATCAAAAAATCGTTAATGGCCTTTCTCTGTTCATACAGTCGGTCTAACATGTGCAGGCTGGAATTCCAACGGGTGGAAACATCGCATATCAGCGTGTGTTGGGGGAGGCCGTTCTGCCACTGCAACTCGAGGAGGCTATTCCTGGCATTGTAGTTATGGATGAAGTGCATGCACAGTTTCCTGTCCATTTTCAGAATATTCTAAAAATCGGTGGAAGACTTCAGGAACCTTTTCAAAACCAGATTAAACACGTGCGCCATGCAGGGCGCATTGACCATCCCTCCTCGGTGCAGCGCAGACACCATGTTACTCCCATTGTCCGTCACCATGGTTCCGATTTGCAGTTGGCGCTGAGAAAGCCACACATCGATTTCTTGCTGCATGACGCGGAGCAGTTCCTCACCTTTTTGACTTTGTTCACCGAGGCAAGCCAGGTGTAGAACTGCGTGACACAGCTGTGCCTTACACATGTGGTATGATGGAGCAGTACTTTTGGAGGCTGAGATGATGGTGGTGGTGGAGGAGGAGGAGGCGGACATTGGTGCAGGAGCCGCAGTTTGACAACGTGGAGGAGAAAGCGGCGTCTCCTGTCCAAGTTGTCGGTGTGCCTGGGCAGGAAGCACATTCACCCAGTGGGCCGTAAAGGACATGTACTGGCCCTGACCGTAGTTACAGCTCCAGACGTCCGCGCTGCCATGCACCTTGGAACAAACCAATAAGCTCAAGGACTGGCCCACCTTCTGTTCTACATATTTATGAAGTGCTGATACTGCCTTTTTGGAAAAGAAATTACGGCTTGGAACTCTCCATCTCAGCTCGGCACAAGCAATTAGTTCTCTGAACGGTGCAGAGTCCACCATTTGGAAAGGGAGGTACACTTTCTGCCCACAGATTCTACATATACCCATATTCGGCTCCTCCGGTCTCTTAGCAAGGAACTGCCACACCGCCAAGTATCTGATTTTACCGCCAATGCTCCACACTGAGTGACTACTGCCGCCGCTGCCTCGCTGAGCCCCTGTGCCTCTACTTTCTTAGACCTGTGGGTTTTCTACCCCGTGGCCGCTTGGCTCCCGACCTCACACTGCTGCTACCCTGCTGACTCACGGCCACACAACCCACTTGCTGGCTGCGCCGCTGCCTGATGCGCAAGCTGACGCCCTCTTCTCCTGACGATGATGAAGCCCTTGCTTCACCCGACTCCCAAGTGCGGTCGGCTACATCATCATCAATTTGTGTTTCATCGTCACTGCTGTCCTCATCACCGGTCTTGGTATGCAGAGGCTGACCCCTCACAACATGACCTCCCATGCCACTCTCAACATCTATACTTTGCTGCCTACTGCAAGAAGCAGGGGATATTAGCCCCATTTCTTCGCTGCCAAGTAGCTGCTGACTGCCCTCCTCAAATTATTCATCCTCGCTATATAGCGGCGCTGAGCCCAGACCACATAGTAGATCTCTGGCTAAAGGAACCGGATGGGACACAGGCGGGTTGAGGACAGATGAGGGCCGCAGACCCACTCCCGGGCCATGCCATCTAAGAGTTGTTGTCTGACGTTCCCATTGACTCTTGGCTAGGGTTGTCAGATGTCATCTGGGAGGAAGTGGATTCCCTAGTCAACCAATCAAGAATCACAGTTGTGTAGCCAGCTCCCGCTTGAGTGATGGGTGCACGGAGATCCGCTCAAGCTGCGATAGTAATAGATCCAAGATCAAAAAGGTTTCCAGCACCACTCATGGTAAATAGATAAAATCAAAAACCTTTATTGGTAGAAGAGGCATAAAATGCAATGCAGCACACAAAAAACAAACAGAACAGCAATGGCAGCAAGTAGAAGCCAAAAGACAGAGAGTAAAAAGAGAACTTACGCTAACGCGTTTCGGGCGTGGTAGACAGTGCCCTTACTCATAGCGACAATGGAGGGCTAGAATGTCGAGTTTATATAAAGCGGTTATGTAAATCATTAACCAATAAGTTTTGACAAACTTACCTGTTGCGCAATGTTTCAAATGCCCGCCATACCGGCAGAGTTCCGGCACCGGAAATGACATACTGCGGGCATGCGCACTAAAAGATAGTGCCTAGTAAGGGCAAGGGAAAACTTTGCGCAACCGCACAAGAGAAAAAGCCGGAATACAGGCATAGTATGTTAATGCATAAAATGTTACAGCTAATATGAGTGCAAAAACAGGTAGCGATGCACCTCCTAACATTAATAAAAACAAAATAAAGTTAACTTGCAACAAGACGAGATATATACGTTTATATGAGGTCTGTGTAGAAATGGAATCAGAGATGACCCGTATGTATTACTACTGATATCATAAAGCAAATGCTTATTTATTGATCTAATAATAACACAACGACTTTATTTATATTCCATATAAAACAAATTTTAAATTGTAATTCTAACTACGTTGTATACATGGCTACATGTTCAGAATGCAATATACATTACATTGGAAGCACCATCAGGAAGTTAAAGATGAGGTTTTTAGAACATTTGAACGACATTACATCCACTTCCAATAGAAACAAATCAGGCCTATCTAAGCACTTCATAACCTGTCATGATGGTAATTTTTCTTCCATTGCTATCAGGGCCATTGAAAGGGTTGTCAATCCCATTAGAGGTGGAGATACAGAGCGCCTCCTAAGGGATCGTGAGGCGTTCTGGATCACCACCATCAACACAGCCGCTCCTGTAGGCATGAATATAAAATGAGAGTCGTTGTGTTATTATTAGATCAATAAATAAGCATTTGCTTTATGATATCAGTAGTAATACATACGGGTCCTCTCTTATTCCATTTCTACACAGACCTCATATAAACGTATATATCTCGTCTTGTTGCAAGTTAACTTTATTTTGTTTTTATTAATGTTAGGAGGTGCATCGCTACCTGTTTTTGCACTCATATTAGCCGTAATATTTTATGCATTAACATACTATACCTGTATTCCGGCTTTTTCTCTTGTGCGGTTGCGCAAAGTTTTCCCTTGCCCTTACTAGGCACTATCTTTTAGTGCGCATGCCCGCAGTATGTCATTTCAGGTGCCGGAACTCTGCCGGTATGGCGGGCATTTGAAACATTGCGCAACAGTTACGTTTATCAAAACTTATTGGTTAATGATTTACATAACCGCTTTATATAAACTCGACATTCTAGCCCTCCATTGTCGCTATGAGTAAGGGCACTGTCTACCACGCCCGAAACGCGTTAGCGTAAGTTCTCTTTTTACTCTTTGTCTTTTGGCCTTTACTTGCTGCCATTGCTGTTCTTTTTGTTTTTTGTGTGCTGCATTGCATTTTATGCCTCTTCTACCAATAAAGGTTTTTGATTTTATCTATTTACCATGAGTGGTGCTGGAAACCAATCAAGAACCCTTGGGTTGCTGGTCAGCACACGGCCGCTAGATGACACTGGCAGTTCTGGCCTCACCGAGTGACCCCTGCTGCAACGTCCCCTTGCTGTGCTGCAAACTGGGCCTGCTTCAGGAATGTTTGTGCCACTGCCACTCGCAGGTGAAGAGCCTGCCACCTCTCTGTCTGACATACTGTTTGTTCTAAAATGTACAGACACTGTTTGATGAAGATATCTGTACGGTACAGAACAACAGAAAAACTTGTAATTAACCTTCGGTTATGAATTATGCTACAGGCAAAATATCTTCTTTGGAGGTGAAAAAGAACGTTTCTTTTAGTGACCACAACAGCAGAACAACGCTTAATTAACCTCTGTATCTAAATTGCGCAAAAGAAATGAGCAACTAAAAATTAAGTGGTATTTGGATTGTAAAAATGCTGTTTCTTTAAATGAATACAACAGGAACAGGCTTAGATAACCCTTGGATATTCAATGTGCTGAAGAACTGAGCAGATAGCATTAAAATGTATATGCAGCTGCAATGGACGCACACTGGACTTCAGATCCAATACCCCACAAAATCAGAATTAGAACATAAGAGAAGCAGTCTCTGAGACAAGCTGTGACACCCCCCAAAAATCGCTGTATAAAAGTGAGTTTTTTAGTATGAGATAACATAAGCAGCCGCGGCAGCACCATCCCTACTCAGTACAGTGAGAGCGGTATGAGCTGCCAGCATCGCGCCCGGACTTATATAGTGCGGTGACGTCACAGAATCCCGCCGGTCTCTGATTGGCTTAGTCTCTGCACATGTCATGTAGGCTATGCCCTTCTTTTTCCCAGACGTCTTTGCCCCATGTAACGCCATGTACTCTCAGCCATTTTATCAATTAAAAACACACTTTGTTCCCGCGAATTATCCCAAACTTCAACTTCGTTCAGAATCGAAGTTTTCCTGAAATTCTAAACAAATTCCACTTCTTTAGAATCAATTGACCCAACTCTACTAAAGATAGGTTCACACCATGTCTTGCAGACATATAGCAGCGTGTACTCTGTTTTAGAAGTATGTGCTGGCCAGCGTGTATTTGTAACATGCTCCATGTCGGATCCTCTAGACTTTCACGGTCTCCTTGCATACAATACACGTCAGAGAAAATTGCACGTAATCATAACTCTTAAAGATCTCTATCAGTTACCATATTTGCGGACTGTACTTTGTGCCTACTGCAGCGCAATTACGCCCCGAAATATGGCCCACAAAGATGCTGTGTGAACATACAATACTAAATAAATATATAACCAATAATATACCTACGAACCATATTTTTGTACTATAAGGCACAATCGACCATACGAAGCACCAATGTTTTAGAGGAGGGAAATAGGGGGAAAAAATAAGCAAAAAGTGTGGGCTGTGATGTAGTTTTTATAGGTACCATTTTCAGATAGATTTAGTTTTTGATCACTTTTTATTCCAATTTTTGGGGATATAAAATGACTAAAAAACACAATTTTGGCATTGGGAGAAAAAATTCTTCTCTGGTTTTGAGCATACAGAATAAATTATGCTATATTTTAATAGATCCGACTTTTACAAACGTGGAGATACCAGTTATGTGTAACTTTTTTAAAAACTTTTTGGACCACATGTATGAAAACTGTCTTGGTCTAAGACTTTCTTTGTTACCCATAGCAACCAATCAGAGCTCCCCTTTTATTTCACACAGGGCTCCATCTGCTGCTGGCTGAACAGTACTATCTTTGGCTGGCAGGATATAGTCATACATGCCAACTCTCCTGTTTTTGGCGGGGGGGTCCCGCTATTTGGGGTCCTCCCCCGCCCTCCCGGGGGAGTTGGCATTCCTCCTGCCGCCAGCAGGCGGCGGGGGCTCTTTAAATGGCCGCGGCGACAGAGTAGCGCTAGTGCGCTACTCTGGCGCTGCCGGGCCGTTCCCACAGGCGGGTGAAGCGGCCGCAGCGTCCGCTCACCCACCCGGAGTCTCGCTGTGCAGGGAGGAGGCAGGAGGGATCGCTCCCTCCTCCCCCTGTATGTCCGGCGCCGGTGTGTGCGCCGCACATACAGGTCAGCGGCGCAGGGGAAGTGACGCGCGGCTGCAGGGGAGTGACGCGCGGCTGCTCTCACTTCCCCCTGCGCCGCTGAGGAGATCGTCCGGAGCGGCCGTGCTGCAGGAGCCTGGTGAGGTAAGTGGATTTTATTATTTTATTTTTATTAGCTATATGGGGGGCTCTGCCTGGCAACAATGGGGGCACTACCTGGCAACAGAGGGGGCATCTACCTGGCAACAATGGGGACATCTACCTGGCAACAGAGGGGGCACTACCTGGCAACAGAGGGGACACTACCTGGCAACAGAGGGGGCATCTACCTGGCAACAGAGGGGGCACTACCTGGCTACAATGGGGGGCACTACCTGGCAACAGAGGGGGCATCTACCTGGCAACAGAGGGGGCACTACCTGGCAACAATGGGGGCACTACCTGGCAACAATGGGGGTACTACCTGGCAAAAAATGGGGGCACTACCTGGCAACAATGGGGGCACCTACCTGGCTAACAAAGGGGGGCACCTACCTGGCTACAAAGGGGGGCACCTACCTGGCTACAGAGGGGGCAACTACTTGGCTAAAAGGGGGCATCTACCTGCCTGTAAGGGGCACTACCTGCTTATGGGGGGTTACTACCTGGCTATAAGGGCATCTACCTGGCTTTCTTCCAAAGCCGTTATGCAGTTAGGTGGAGTAGGTGTGGCTTTTTGAAGGGGCGGGGCATACCGACAAGATGGGCGTGTTCATGCAAATTTTTGCGCGCGCCGCCCACTAAAGTCTCCTGCTTTTTCATTTTCAAAAGTTGGCAACTATGGATATAGTACACCATTAGTGCAGAGCAATGTAAGCAGTAAAAAAAGAGTACATCTCGATGCCTGTACTTTGTTGTTCACAACTCACCACACTCCTTGTTTTCACCTGTCTAACAAGTCACTGGAATTATTTTCAGCATTACATGGTAACTAGAGATAGGCGAATTGATTCTAACGAAGTGGAATTCATTTAGAATTTCAGGAAAACTTTGGTTCTGAACGAAGTCGAAGTTTGGGGGACTTCGGGTGAACGAAGTGTGCTTTTGATTGATAAAATGGCTGCGAGCACATGGCGCTACATGGGGCAAAGCACTCTGGGAGGAAGAAGGGCATAGCCTGCATGACATGTGCAGAGATGAAGCCAATCAGAGACCGGCGGGATTCTGTGACGTTACCGCACTATATAAGTCCGGGCACGACGCTGGGAGCTCATACCGCTCTCACTGTACTGATGAGGGAAGGTG
The DNA here is from genome assembly GCA_025379985.1 of Phyllomedusa bahiana. Taxonomy (NCBI): domain Eukaryota; kingdom Metazoa; phylum Chordata; class Amphibia; order Anura; family Hylidae; genus Phyllomedusa; species Phyllomedusa bahiana. Next base: position 13,191 of record JAODAL010008626.1, on the reverse strand, counting down.
CTGCCGTGGCTGATTGTTACTGAAGAACTGATTTTTATACAGCGATTTTTGTATGGTGTCTCAGCTTGTCTCAGAGACTGCTTCTCTTAACGTTCTATTTCTGATTTTTTTGGGTATTGGATCTGAAATCCAGTGTGCGTCCACTGCAGCTGCATATACATTTAAATCCTATCTGCTCACAGCACATTGAATATCCAAGGGGGATCTAAGCCAGTTCCTGTTGTATTCATTTAAAGAAACAGCGTTTTTACAATACAAATACCACTTCATTTTTGGCTGCTCAATTCTTTGGCACAATTTACATCCAGGGTTAATTAAGCGTTGTTTTTCAGCTGTAGTGACTCCAAGAAACCGTCATTTTCAACGCCAAAATATTTACATTTTTCCTGTAGCATAATTCACAAGCGAAGGTTAATTACAATTTTATCTCTTGTTGTGTAGTGTAAAAAACACGCCATTGTAACACGCTACAAAGCTACTAGTTTGTGGTGGCTCAATTGTTTGGCGCAATTTACATCCAGGGGTTAATTAAGCGTTGTTTTTCAGCTGTGGTGATCCCAAGAAACCGTCATTTTTCAACGCCAAAATATATACATTTTTCCTGTAGCATAATTCACAAGCGAAGGTTAATTACAATTTTATCTCTTGTTGTGTAGCGTAAAAAACACCGCATTGTAACACGCTACAAAGCTACTAGTTTGTGGTGGCTCAATTGTTTGCCGCAATTTACATCCAGGGGTTAATTAAGCGTTGTTTTTCAGCTGTGGTGATCCCAAGAAACCGTCATTTTCAACGCCAAAATATATAGATTTTACTGTAGCATAATTCACAAGCGAAGGTTAATTACAATTTTATCTCTTGTTGTGTAGCGTAAAAAACACGCCATTGTAACACGCTACAAAGCTACTAGTTTGTGGTGGCTCAATTGTTTGGCGCAATTTACATCCAGGGGTTAATTAAGTGTTGTTTTTCAGCTGTGGTGATCCCAAGAAACCGTCATTTTCAACGCCAAAATATATACATTTTTCCTGTAGCATAATTCACAAGCAAAGGTTAATTACAATTTTATCTCTTGTTGTGTGGCGCAAAAAAACACGGCATAGTAACACGCTACAAAGCTAGTAGTTTGTGGTTGCTCAATTCTTTTGCGCAATTTACATCCAGGGGTTAATTAAGCGTTGTTCTGCAGTTGTACTCAGTAAAAGAAACTTTGTTTTTCACCGCCACAGAAGAAATTCTGTAGCATATATCATATCCGAAGGTTAATTAAGCCTGTTTGTGCTTTTATATTCAGTAAAATACACAGAGTTTTTAAACGGCACATACAAGTCAATTTTTTCCTGGCCATTTGTGGAGCGCAATTTATATCCAAGGATTACCAAGCTTGTTACTGGGTTCATTTGGCGTCAAATACAGGGTGTGTATTTATCATATACAGATATCTTCATCAAACAGTGTCTGTACATTTTAGAACATACAGTATGTCAGACAGAGAGGTGGCAGGCTCTTCACCTGCGAGTGGCAGAGGCACAAACATTCCAGGCCCAGGTCGTAGCAAAGCAAGGGGACGTCGCAGCAGGGGTCACTCGGTGAGGCCACAACTGCTCCTGTCATCTAGCGGTCGTGTACTGACTAGCAACCCAAGGGTTCTTGATTGGTCATCAACTTCCTCCCAGATGACATTTGACAACCCCAGCCAAGAGTCGGTGGCAACGTCAGACACAACCCTTAGTTGGCATGGCCCGGGAGCGGGTCAGCGGCCCTCACCTGTCCTCAACCCGCCTCTGTCCCATCCGGTTCCCTCAGTCAGAGATCTACTATATGGTCTGGGCTCAGCGCCACTATATAGCGAGGATGAACAATTTGAGGAGGGAAGTCAGCAGCTACTTGGCAGCGAAGAAATGGGGGCCAATATCCCCTGCTTCTTGCAGTAGGCGGCAAAGTATAGATGTTGAGAGTGGCATGGGAGGTCATGTTGTGAGGGGTCAGCCTCTGCATACCAGACCGGTGATGAGGACAGCAGTGACGATGAAACACAAATAGATGATGATGTAGCCAACCGCACTTGGGAGCCGGGTGAGGCAAGGGCTTCATCATCGTCAGGAGAAGAGGGCGTCAGCTTGCGCGTTAGGCAGTGGCGCAGCCAGCAAGTGGGTCGTGCTGGGCGTGAGTCAGCAGGATAGCAGCAGTGTGAGGTTGGGAGCAAGCGGCCAGGGGGTAAAAAACCCGCTTAGCAGGTCCAAGAAATGGGCACAGGGGTCAGCGAGGCAGCGGCGGCAGTAGTCACTAGTGCGGAGCTTTGGCGGTAAAACCCGATACTCGGCGGTGTGGCGTTCTTTGCAAAGGGACCCCGGAGGGCGAAATGGGTATATGTAGAATCTGTAAGCAGAAAGGAAAAGTGTGGCCAGGGAGCAAACGTTGGGCCCCCCCCGGTCAACACATGCAGCGCCCCCACCCGGGGCCTGGGAGAAACGTGGCTAGATGTGGGGGCCCACCCTGCCGCTGCAGCACGCAGCAGTCCCCGTGGCACGATCCCATTGCGACAGTCAAGGCTCCACCATTCTGCAGAAGGGAGCTGTTTCTCTTTGACTCATCCCCCCGGTCCGTTGCTCCTGCTCCTCGTATCTTGGCGCCAGCAGTCGTTCAGCGAGGCGATTTTAGAGAAAAAGTATGCGCCCAACCTCCTAAGGTGCAGCAGCTGCCGTGTCCGTCCAAGTTGTGGTACTGCAGTCCCCCCCTTTAAAAAAGGTGGAGTCTGCACCGTTCAGAAAAACTAATGGCTTGTCCCGGCCGGTGGAGAGTTCCAAGCCGTAATTTTTTTCCCAAAAAATGCGTCCCAGCACTTATAAATATGTAGAACAGAAGGTGGGGCCCGTCCCCTTTAGGTTACGGTTTGTTCCAAGGTGCACGGCAGCGCGGCGTTGGAGCTGTAAAATACGGTCAGGGCCAGTCATGTCCTTTACGGCCCCCCCGGGTGAAGTGCTTCCCGGGCCCTGACACCAACAACTTGGAAGGAGAGCCGCTTTTTCCCCACGTTGCAAAAATGGGCTCCTGTGCCAAAGTCCCCCCTCCTCCTCCACCACCATCTCAGCTTCCACAAGTACTGCCCCATCATACCACATGTGTAGGGCACAGGGGTGTAGCAGTTTACCCCTGGTTGCCTTGGCGAACGAAGTCACACGGGGGGAACTCTGTGTCATGCAGCAAATCGATGTGTGGCTTTCCCCGCCCCAACTGCAAATGGGAAAACCATGGTGACGGAAAATGGGAGGAAACATGGTTCGCGCTGCCCCCGAGGAGGGAGGTCCATGCGCCCCTGCATGGCGCCGTTTTCAACGGTTGTAAAAAAGGTTCCTAAAGTCTTCCCCGATTTTCAAAACATTCTGAAAATGGCCGGGAAATGGCATGCACTTTATCCCTTCGTAAAAACCCGGGGAACACCTCCCAGTTGGCGGCAGAAGGGCCCCCCCCAACCACTCTGATATGCATGTTTCCCCCCTTTGGGAAATTTCCCAACCCGCACATGTTGGACCGACTGATGAAAAGAGAAAGGCCATTAACGATTTTTTGATGATCCAGGCAGACAGAAGTTTCCCTGTGAATTTTGAGTCAGCAGCGGCAGCTCATGGTGACCCCTCCCGTTTGTTGAGGCCTTTAAAAGAGGAAAACGTTATTTGTAAGTCCCCGGCTACGGGAGAATAACGTTTTATTCCATGTTCTGTCCCCGGAACAGAGCTGAAAATCTGTCTGGGCAGTTGGTGGAGACGTGGCGACTACTTTTCGCGGCCACATGAGGCGGGGGAAATGGAGGAGGGGGGAGGACATTGGAGCAGAAGCATTGTCTGGTGAAAAGAGTGGGTTTTTTTTCCCAGGGGACAAGGGGAGGGGAGGAGCGTGGGGAGGTAGATGGAATGAGGAAGACGAGGCAGAGACCCCAAGCAGTGGCAGTATACAGTGGGAGGTGGGAGGGGGCCCCCCCGGAGTCACTTGTGCAGTTTGGCCTGCAGCATGCTGATTTTCCTGGGTAGTGACAGCCCCAATAGTCAGCATCCGGCAGAGGGATGACTTCTGGCTTTTCCACCCTATTGGACCCCCGCTACGGTCCAAAATGGGGCCTTTTTCCCAGCTATTGAGAGGGGGACAAACTAAAAACTATAGGGAAATCCTCTGTAGTCAGTTGGCCCATGCCCCTTTGCGGGGATGTCCCGCGGCTGCCGTGGGGAAGGTGGGGGGGGGTCGGAGCGGTACCGCTCCCTCAGCAGCAACCTAGTTGGAGTCACTATGAGCGCTTCCTTCACCGCCCAGTGGGGGGAAATCGCAGCAGCAGCAGGACCCCGGAGCAGACCCTAACCCAACAGGTGGTGGCCTATTTGGAAAAGGGGAATTTCTCCCACCCCATTTAGAAGATCGGCTGGACTACTGGGAGCCAAACTGGTTTGTGGGGCCCCGCAACTTGCCGATTTTTTGCAGTGGAGAAGCTGTCCTCCCCGGGCCAGTATTGTGGATCAGAGGGGGGGTGTTCATGCGGGGGGGGCCATCGTTACCCCCAAGGAGAACCCGCTTTGTCCAGGGGAAATGTGGAACGATTTGCCCTTTGTAAAGATAAATCAGGCGGGGACCCGGCCAAATTTCCACACCCCAAATCCTTGGCTCAGACTACATCGCCATGACGCCTCACCCAAATTTGGGGAAAAATGATCTGGGTTCAAACTACCGGGCCTAAGCCCCCTTTTTCTAAATGCCGCCCCCTCCCCTGATGCCACACATCGTGACCCGTTTTTCCATCTGCCACCCAAACCCTCTTTTTCCCGGGAAATGGTATTGCCACCCACCTTAACACTCTGTAATTGTGCCCCCGTCTGGCCTTTATTTCTGCGCTGTGGGTTTCTGCCCCTGACCTCCACAAATTGTCAAATTTTGGGGACTCTCTGGGCCCCATGCTATTGCTCCCGCCCCTTTCCGTCACCCTCCCTCTCTGTCATTTTGGGCCCCTCTGTGGCCTTTCTCCAATTTTTGCCCCCTCCAGAAAGTTTATTGTGCCATTTTCTGAACCCCCTGCTGCTGTTGTGGGTGCAGCCGTGACCAAAAAAAACTGTGTCATTGTGCCAAATCTGTGGCCTATTCCCCTTTTTTTCCCCCTCCAGAAAATTAAAATTTTTACGGGGCCCGACCCATGCTGGGTGCCGCCCCGTCCCCCCACTTTTTGTTTTTTGTGCCACTTGGGGCCACACTGTTTTTGGGGACCTCCAGAAAAGTCCCTTGTGCCACTGTCTGACCTCAAAAGCTGCTGGGTGCCGGAAACCCACACACTGTGTCATTGTCCACTATCTGACCTCCTTTCTGGGTGCTGTGGCTGCTGGCCGTTTTAAAAAAAAAACCCCCAAATTTGTTATTGTCCCCTCTGGTTTGGGATTTCTTTTTTTTTGCCACCTCCAGAAAAGTCATTTGCCACTTTTCTGCCCCATGCTGCTGCTGCCGTGACCCCCCCCACTGTGTCCTTGTGCCACTGCCTACCTCATCTGCCTGTGGCTGCTGCCGTGAAACCCCCACACTGTTCCCTTGTCCACTGTTTCCGAACCCCATTGCTTGCCGCCGTCACCTTCCCCTCTCTGTCCTGTGCCGCTCCCGTGGGCCCACTACTGTTTTGCCCCCCCCAAATTTTTTTGTGCCCTGGGCGAACCCCCAAAGCTGCCCGGGGGACATTACCTACACACTTTTGTCATTGTGCCACTGCCCCGGCCTCATCTGCGCTGTGGGTGGTGGGCCCTGAAAATCCACACTGTGTCCTTTCCCACTCTGTGGCCTACTCCTGTTTTTTTCCCCCCTCCAAATGTTTATTGTTTCCACTTTCTGGGCCTCATCCGCTGCTGTGGCTTGGGTGCCTGGGCCACACTGTGTCATTGTGCCACTGTCTGACCTCATGCTGCGTTTGGCGGGTGCCTACCTACACACGGTCCAAATTTTCCCACTCTGTGGGCCACTCCTGTTTTTGCCACCTCCAGAAGGGGATTTTGCCACTTTTTTGGGCCCAGCTGCTGCTTTGCTGCTGCCGTGACCTACAACTGTGTCATTGTGCCCCTGTCTACCCCATTTCTGCTGCTGGTTGGCTGCTGCCGTGACCCCACACACTTGTTTATTGTGCCCCTGTCTGACCTCATGCTTTCTTCGGGGGTGCTGCCTGACCTCCACACTTGTCATTGTCCCAATCTGTGGACCCCCCTGTTTTTGCCCCTTTCCCGAAGTGATTTTGCCACCCTTTTTGGGCCTCATGCTGCTGCCCCCCTTTGGGTTTCTGCCGTGACCCCCCCACACACTGTGTCATTGTCCCCCTCTGTGGCCTACTCCTGTTTTTGGGGCCAAACCCCCAAAAAGTCATTGTGGGCCCCTGTCGACCTCAATTTTGCTGCTGTGGCTGGGTTTCCCGTTACCTACACACTGTTTTCATTGTGCCACTGTCTGGCCTCATCTTCTGCTTTTGGGTGCTGCCGGACCTACACACTTTCATTTTTGCCAAATGTCTGACCTCATGCTGCTGCTGGGGTGCGGGCCCTGACCTAAACACGTGTCATTGGCCACTGTTGACCTCATGCTTCTGCTGCCGTGCCTAACACGGGTTTTTTGTGCCCCTCTGTGGTAATTTTTCCCGTTTTTGCCACCCCAGAATGTCATTGTGCCCCTGTCTGAAAAACAAGCTGGGTGCTGTGGGCTGCCGTACCCCCACACTTTGTCCCTTTTTCCCCTCTGTGGCCTATTTCCCGTTTTTTTCCACCTCCCAAATTTTCATGTGCCACTGCCCCGACCTCATGCTGCTGTGGCCCCCCGTCGTCACCTCCACACTCCGTCACTAATTTTGCCCCCCTGAGCTCTCAGCCCTTTTTTTTTTCCAGCTTTCTCTGGCATACTTTATCAGCAACATTCCCACTTCAGTTTTTTGGTCAGTTTTCCCCCTTTTAAAGGCCCCCGGGAAAATTTTTTAGTGAAGCGATTTTTAAGAGCGGGGGGCACATGTGTGTCATACTAAAAAAACAAATTTTTATGAAACCCAAAACCCAAGGTCCCTCCGCATAATTAACTTTGGGACAACCCTTCCCAAAAGCACCCTGCAGGCTATGTGCAGCCTGGGGAAAAAGCTGTTTTTTTAACGTTTTTATCCCGAAGTATTTCGGGCGAAAATTATTTTTTTCCGGGAAATTTGGCGAAGTGAAACGAAACGAATTTTGGGGAAATTTTCCCCCTTTTCTAATGGTAAAATATTTGAAACGTTAGAAAAAGCCACATGTCAAACCTTCAAAACCTGTAAATTTTAACGAAATGGGCCCAATCGATTCCCAATGAAGTGGAATTTGTTTTGAAATTTTTAGGAAAACTTTGGTTCTGTACGGAATTCGAATTTGGGTGATTGCGGGAACGAACGGGCTGTTTTTTGTTAAAAAGGGCCCCAACACATGGGGTTAAAATGGGACAAAAAACTCCCGGGGGGAAAAAAAGGAGGGGCCTCAATGAAAGTGAAAACATGAAGCCCAAACAGAAAACCGGGGGGTTCTGTGACGTCCCCCAGCACAAAATTTAAATCCGGGGCAGCACATCCCTGTGCTCCCCCACGTCCTCTCGTTTTGTCCCCTTTGGGATAACAGCGTCTCTGCTGCTGCTGCATAGCTTCATTATACCTTTTCCCTTTGCGGTTTTGGGGGGGGGAAAAAAAACCATTAAAAATTTTTTACTTTCTCAGTCACTCGGTTCGTATCTGCTGCTACACAGATCTCATTACTTAAATTTCTCCTGTTGTATTAGGGAATTTTAAATTCAAGTAATACACTCAATCCTGAAAGTGTTGTATTTGAATAGAAATACAGACCGCTTTTTCTGTGCCATTATTTCAATTTCTACAGTTGTCTTAGGGAATTTTAAATTCAAGTAATCCACTCAATCCTAATAGTGTTGTTTTGAGATAGAAAAACAGACCGCTTTTTCTGCACCATTATTTCAATTTCTCCAGTTGTATTAGGGAATTTTAAATTCAAGTAATCCACTCAATCCTGATAGTGTTGTATTGGGATAGAAATACAGACCGCTTTTTCTGCGCCATTATTTCAAATTCTCCTCCTGAATCATTAAGGAATTTCAGATTCTGGGAATCCTCTATCCTGTTAGTGTTGTACTTGGAGTGAAATACAGGGTGTGTATTTATCATATACAGATATCTTCATTAAACAGAGTCTGTAAGTTTTTGTTCAGACAGTATGTCAGACAGAGAGGTGGCAGGCTCTTCACATGTGAGTGGCAGTGGCACAAATGTTCCTGAAGCAGGCACAGAATGCATCACAGCAAGGGGACGTCACAGCAGGGGTCACTCTGTGAGGACAGAACTGCCGTTGTCCTCTAGCGGCAGTGTGTGGACCAGAAATCCAAGGGTTCTTGATTGGTTGACTAGGTCATCCACTTCCTCCCAGATGACATCTGAGAACCCCAGCCAAGAGTCGGTGGGAAAGTCAGACACAACCCTTAGTTGGCATGGCCCAGGAGCGGGTCAGCGGCAGTCACCTGTTCTCAACCCGCCTCTGTCCCATCCAGTTCCCTCAGCCAGAGATCTACTATGTGGTCTGGGCTCAGCGCCACTATACAGCGAGCACGAACTTTTTGAGGACAGTCAGCAGCTACTTGGCAGCGAAGAGGTGGGGCAGACATCCTCTGCTTCTTGCAGTAGGCAGAAAAGTAGTGATATGGAGAGTGGCACGGGACGTTATGTTGCAAGCAGTCAGGCTCTGCATACTGAGACCATAGAGGAGAATAGCAGTGACGGGCAAACACAAATGGATGACGATGTAGCTGATCGTATTTGGGAGCCGGGTGAAACAAGGGCTTCATCATCATCGTCGGGAGAAGAGGGTGTCAGCTTGCGCTTTCAGGCCAGTGCGCAGCCAGCAATCAGTGGGTGTGGCCGTGAGTCAGCAGGGTGGCAGCAGTGCGAGGTCGGGAGCCAAACGACCACGGGGTAGAAAACCCGCTTCGCAGGACAAAGAAAGTAGCGGCACAGGGGCTCAGCGAGGCAGCGGCAGTAGTAGTCACTAGCGTTGGTGGTAAAAGACATTCTAAAAATGGGCAGGAAACTGTGCATGCACATCATCCATTCCTACAAATCCAGGAACACCCTCCTCAAGCTACAGCAGCAGAACGGCTTCCCCCAACACACGCTGATATGCGATGTTTCCACCCGTTGGAATTCCAGCCTACACATATTAGACCGACTGTATGAACAGAGAAAGGCCATTAACGATTTTTTGATGATCCAAGTAGACAGAAGTACTCCCCTGTGTAACTTTGATGTCAGCCAGTGGCAGCTCATGCGTGACACCTGCCGTTTGCTGAGGCCGTTTGAGGAAGTGACGTTATTTGTCAGTCAGCAGGACTACAGGATGAATAACCTCATTCCACTGCTTCATGTCCTGGAACAGATGCTGAAAAATCTGTCTGGACAGGGGACGGGAGACGTGGCAACTACATCTCGCACCCACATAAGTCCGATGGAGGCTGAAGTGGTGGAGGAGGAGGACATTGGAACACAAGCATTGTCTGGTGAAATGAGTGTTTTTTCTACCCAGGTGACAGGAGAGGAGGAACAGGAGCAGCCGGAGGAGGTAGATGGAGATGAGGAAGATGAGGCAGATGACCCCCAAGCACCGTGGCAGTATACAGTGGAGATGTAGGCAGGGAGTCTCTCAGAGTCACTTGTGCAGATGGCCTGCGGCATGCTGATTTGCCTGGCTAGTGACAGCCGAATAGTCACCATCCGGCAGAGGGATGACTTCTGGCTCTCCACGCTATTGGACCCTCGCTACCGGTCCAAAAAGGGAGCCTTTTTCCCAGCTGCTGAGAGGGAGGACAAACTCAAGTACTATAGAGAAATCCTCCTGAGTCAGTTGGTCGCTGCCTATGTGCAGCATGGTCCATCCTCTGACAGGTGTGACCGAGGAGTTCCTCAGCGCTCACATACCACTGTCACGGCTGCTGTGGGAAGGTGGGGGGGTAGGAGCAGTACCAGCTCAATCAGCAGCAACCTAAGTCTGGGGTTGTTGATGAGCAGCTTCCTTTACCAACCTAGTGTGGAGGACACTCACCAGCAGCAGCAGGACCTGGAGCAGACACTGAACCAACAGGTGGTGGCCTACTTGGACAGCACTCTGACACCCCAGTTAGAAGATCCGCTGGACTACTGGGCAGCCAAACTGGATGGGTGGCCGCAACTTGCCGAGTTTGCACTGGAGAAGCTGTCCTGCACGGCCAGTAGTGTGGCATCAGAGCGGGTGTTCAATGCGGCGGGAGCCTTAGTTACCCCAAGAAGAACTCGCTTTTCAACCCAAAATGTGGAGAGACTGACCTCTGTCAAAATGATAAATTAGGTGTAGAAGTATCTTTTCTTTCTACTCCTCAGCCATTTAGATGTCTCCTCCAAATTAATGTTATTAAAGCTGTCGATAGCTCTGAGCTATGAGAGATACAACCCACACGGTCAGTCTGGGGCATAAATCTGATTTAAAAACAGTAAATTACATTCCAATAGAGCTTTTAATCATATGACTATTCTATCACTATATGATTGGTTAATTGGCGGTTGCTAAGAGACAGATTTGCATTAGCATCTATGCATTAGACATGAACTGATAATACACATTCCCGAACTCTCCTCTATATCATTGGGGAGGGGGAGGCCTTGAATCTCTTGCTGTTTTTCAGGCACTGCATTCCCGTCACAAGGAAAGCCGTGTTGAAGATATCTAATACTTCGATAATGATGTATAGCAGTAAAAGCAGTTTAAACAAACTATCTTATGAGCTTAATAAGAATGTAATGATAAAACAGATTTTTAAGTTTTTTCCTTAAATCATCAACTTGACAGATCGGCCAGGATTTCCACACACCAATGCCTTAGGCATCAGATTACATCAGCCATGACGCCTCCCCAAAACTTTGAGAAATGAATCTGGATTCTAACTACCTGCCTCAGCAACTATTCTGATGCTGCCACCCGCCTGATGCCACACATCTGCTGCCAGTTGCCTCCATCTTTACCAGGGATTGGTATTGCCACCCACCTCGACACTCTGTGCCACTCTCTGACCTCATGCTGCTGCTGGGTTTCTTTCTGCCCTCACCTCCACACTCTGTCATTGTCCCCACTCTGGGGGTATTCTGTTTTTGCCACCCCCCAGAATTGTCATTGTGTCACTCTCTGCCCTCTGCTACTGGCTGTTGTTTGCCGTCTCCTCCCACAGTGCGTGTGCCACTTTGTGGGTCCGGTTTGCTCCCACCTATAAAATTTTTGTCATTGTGCTACTTGGGGCCTACTCGCTGTCCCAAAAAGTGACCCTTTCATGGAACCCCCGGGTTTCCAATGCTGTTCCACGTCCCCACTCAGTTTGCCACTATGTTTTTTTTTCCCACTTCTTTTCCCTTAGAAGGAATGAGAAGAACAGGTTTGTCTACCAAAAGGCCGGAGGGATAAGAACACAGAAACATCCAAATATCCCAAAACGGGTTTTATCCTGTTTGGATAAAATCCTGTTTGTTTCTGGCTTTAGCAATTGAGGGTTATTGATTTATTGAAAGGCGGACATGACAAGAAAGGAAGGGGAAAATGACAGAGACGTTTAAAGCAAAAAATTTCGTCGACACCTCTCCACCTTCGGTTTGGGGCTATAATGTAATCAGATTTAAAAGAAAGGTTCTTTCATATTCTGTGATGGGTTTTTTAAAAACCCGGCCCTCATGGAGTGACCCCTGCGTACGGCCCCTTTTGGTGAGACCGGCTGGCTCCAGTAAAATATACTGTGTTCCTTACGCTATGGTAGGTCAGCCCTCACTTTTTTTTTTTCCAGCTGGTGCTGCCATGACTTTATCAGGCTGCTTTCCCTTCAGTTTTTTGGTCATTTTTAGCCCCTGTAAGTGCCAGGGAATTTTAGAGGAACGTTTCTAAAAGGGGGCGTAAATCTTTTCGTGCATACTAAAAATAGCATTTGATAAAACCCAAAACTAAGATCCCTCGCATGTTTGAGCAGGCACAATGTTCTACGCCCCCACGGTTTGCACCAGGAAATAGCTTTTTTTTTTCGGATTCGTCGAGAAATATTGGGGGTCGAAAAAAAATTTTTTTTGGAAAATTTCTGCGAAAAATGCAAATCAAATTTTTTGAGAAATTCGCCCATCTCTACCTATAACCCTGTAAGCAAGAACGCAAAGCACAGATTGGGGTGCTTTACATGGTGGGCTTATGTGTTTTTCAATGGGTAAGATTATTTCAATATTCGAGTACCATTTTGGTATTTTTTAGGATTTACATTAAATGCATGCACTTTTGAGTATAAAAAAGGGGTGCTTGTACCATATTTTACGGGTTGTCAACTACTAGCATATTATTAAAAACCATTTTTGCATCAAATGTTAGTTCTTGGATGTCTTTGTGACTGAATACAGGGGGTTGCAAAAGTATTAATACCCTTTGAACTGTACCTCATTTTTAAACACTACAGTCATAAACTTAAACGAGTTTTGCCATAATAATTTTAGTGGGTCCCCACACGGGGATTTAATACTTTTTTTAAAATATTTATTAACCCCTTAAGGACCCACCAGTTTTGACCTCTCTGACACAGCCCCATTTTTTAAATCTGAATGTGCAATTTAGTGAAATAACTTTTTGACACTTTTTCCTATTTATGTGATTTAGAGATTGTTTTTTTGTGACACATTTGCTTTAAGTTATAAAAATTTTTATCCAACAATCCTTGTTGTTTGTGAAAAATTTCAAAATTTCAGAAATTTTGGAAAAATTTTCGATTTTGAAAGTTGCAAAAATTTTTGCGTGCAAGACAATAATTTTTTACCACAAAAAAAGTTTATAATACTCTACCAAATTTTCCCCTATGGTTGGCATCATTTTTTAAAGTCTTTTTTTTTTTTTTTTTTCGACATTTGAGGGTTTGAAATTTAGTATAATTTTCACATTTCAAAAAAATTTGCAAAAACATTTTTTTTTTGGGGCCCCTCCGTTCGATGGTTTTAGGGGGCCGCATTTAAACCCCCCATAAGTGCGCCATCTGGAAACTAAACCCCTAACCCATTTTCAGACCATTTAGGAAGTTTGATAACCCTTCAATATTTCACAGAAAATTTAAAAAAAAAAGGGGAAAAAAAAA